>MAVT02000901.1:0-19486 GCA_001702395.2 Diaporthe helianthi | reverse complement strand
AGCCGCTTCCCTTTTGCATTTAATTTAATTATTTTTTTAGCATTTTGTATTATAAATAACCCCCCTAATTGTAGATATATTTGTTTAGCCGAGTAACGTTTTAAAAGTGCTGTATTTGCCTTTCGAAGGGTTTTATTCTCCTTTGTTAATAGGGACACTACATAAGCTAATAACTAGGTGCCCTTTGCCAGCTAGTTAATAGTAGTTAAAATTAATGTTAGAAAGCTTTTCTAATAATAAGCGATCTAATCTTTAATTAAAGTTAATTAAGAAACCGCCTATATTAAGTTGTATAGTATCTAGGAAACCCAAGGTATAGGTAATGCTAGGGAGCCTAAACGTAAGGTTAGTATTTATATTTACACAAGGTTAAACCACGCGTTGATTATATCTAGGTCTTTATATAGAGCACTTTAGTAGTTGTATATACGGTTAACGTGTGTTTTAAGATATAGTTCTAATACAACAAATCTTTACGCCTAGTTTTTTCTAACAGCGCCGCCGCTACGGTTTTAGAGCAAAGAGTTAGCTATATTTTCTATGTTTACAAGGATAAGTAAATATCCCCGTAAATCCCAGTTATATATATATTAAGCAATAACCTCTTTTTCTATTTTTATTAATCTCTTGTTGTTGGGGTAGGTATTGCATTATATAGTTTAGCTAGCTATTCTATTATAAAGAGTTAATTTAAATATGTTGTATATTTTAGATGTACGTTGCTTGCTTAGTTTTGGGTCTTTTTGAATAGCTTAAATAGTAAGCTAAACAATGGATTCTTTTGTTTTTCCCATTTTAGAATGTAGCGCGAAAAAACGCGGTTAGAAAGTAGACTATAATAGTTTCTGGAAAAGTGCGCAACTCGGTGGGGTGCGCGACTCGGTGGTGTTTAACGTTAAGTAAAAGGTTTTTATAAATTTTCTAAGTACCTAGATACTTTATAAATATATTTAAGTTATCTTTAACCTAAATTAAGTATTTATTAACATTGTAGTACTTAATAGGTAAAGGGTAGTAATAGAATAAGGTATAGTAAATACCCTACTAAAAATTAATAATAATAAGGTTAAAGATAAGAATATCTTCCTAAAAGATTATATTAAAGTATAAGGGCTAGAAACTAAGTTATTATAATCTAATAGTAAATAGCTTTAGTAGTTATTGAGAAATTTAAGTTATAAGTTAGGTAGTTAATTTTTAGGTATCTAAATTCATAGTGTACAGGAAGGGGGTAGTGCGTAAAGGTATCCACCGACTTAACTGCCCCTTTATAGCGGATTCCCCAGATGCAGCATGCTTTCCCTAGCCCGTCTATTTAAGGCTCTCACGTGGATGTCATTGCTAGAGCCAGCTTCTGCTACGCCGACTAAGGGGCAACGGGGCGATAAACAGGCAAGATCATGTCGAAAAACGAAGGTGGCCGTCCTCGGCTCCGGTGTTGCCGGAATAAGTGCGGCTCAAGCTCTTTTCAACGCCTCTATCACGGATTTTCTCATTGTTGACCGCAACGATTACATTGGCGGCAGGCTAGCCCACACAACCTTTGGCTCGAAGCCGGACGGGACATCGTACACTGTCGAGCTCGGAGCAAACTGGGTCCAGGGACTGGAAGCGTCAGACTCGGCGGCACCCGAGAACCCGATCTGGACATTCTCCAACACATACTCGGATTATGATTCCATCCTGACATATGATGAAACTGGGGCAAGCTACTTCTCTGATCTCCTGGCCGAGTTCGACAGTTCCTGGGCTGCCGCTGCAACGTATGCGGGATCGATTCTCACCGAGAACCTGCAAGACACGTCTGCGTGTGCTGGACTCAGCGCCGAAGGGTGGAAGCCCAGGCGGGACATGAAGAAGGCGGCGGCAGAGTGGTGGCAGTGGGACTGGGATGCTTCGTATCCCCCAGAGCAGAGCAGTCTCGTGTTCGGCATCACGGGGGACAACCTCACCTTCAACCAGTACGGCCAAGACAACAACTTTGTGGTGGAACCACGCGGCTTCAACGCCTGGCTCGTCGGGGAAGCATCGACATTCCTGGACCTGCCGGGCAATGACCCGCGATTGCTCCTAAACACCACGGTCTCTCGAATTGTACACTCGGGCTCGGAGGTCACGGTCCACTTGTGTGATGGTCAGTGCATCTCGGCCGAGCACGCAGTCTGCACCTTCTCCTTGGGCGTGTTGCAGAATGACATTGTCGACTTTGAGCCCCGGCTGCCCCCGTGGAAGCGCGAGTCGATTGAGCAATTCCAGATGGGCACGTACACCAAGGTCTTTTACCAGTTCGACACGACCTTCTGGCCCCAAGATGTGCAGTTCTTCGTGTACGCCGATCCAGAAAAGAGGGGCTACTTTCCGGTATGGCAGTCGTTGTCGACCAAAGGCTTCCTCCCTGGCAGCAACATCATATTCGCGACTGTGGTAGAGGATGAGTCCCACCGCGTTCAGAAGCAAAGCGATGACCAGACCAAAAGGGAAGGCCTCGAGGTCCTGCGCAAGATGTTTCCAGACGTCGATATCCCCGAGCCCATCGACTTCAAGTACCCGCGGTGGACGACAGAGCCATGGACTCATGGGAGCTACAGCAACTGGCCCATGGGTATGACGCTCGAGAAACACCAGAACCTCCGGGCCAATGTCGGAGCTCTCTGGTTTGCCGGCGAGCACACTTCGGCACAATACTATGGGTTCCTGCAGGGATCGTGGTTCGAAGGACATGAGCGTGGCGTCCGCATAGCCGCGGCACTGAAGGGCAACGGCACCGCGATGCAGGCTTACGATGTGCTGCAGGGCACGACTGAGCCGTCCGAGTACGACGCCACCAATGGGTGGCCTGTGAGCAGCTTTGTGAACTATAATGCCGAGCTGGCGGTGCCATAGCAGATTGGTGGGCGAGATTGGGTTGAAGGTCTGATCATGCCTGGGCACCTAGGTCTACGGAGAGGTGTGAGTTGCGAGGTGCGGGAACCCTGCTCGGGGCCGGGGGGTTAGGGGTGACAGGCTGACAGGCTGACAGGCTGGCAGCAGGAGTGAACGTGCGGCGCGTCTTCCAAGTCGCGTCAGATCCCCTTCACCCCCACCCTCCCAACCTCCCCACCCCCAGTGCCCGCATCACTGAATCATCTCGAATATAATGCCGAACATAATGCCGCCAAAGCAGTCCACAGCCCGAGTGTCTCGCGGCCGTCCTCCTGGATCCAAGAACAAGGCTGCACCGCCAGTGGCTGCCACCAAGAAGCCCAGTACGGCTGCCAAAGGGTTGCAGCGAGCCCAGTCCAGCGAGTCTCCCGAGCGCCGGCGAAGCGATGGCTCCGAAGAAATCATGGACATTGATGAAGACCTGGACGAGGATGACGAGGATCCTGAGAAGACTATCCCATCTGAGCTGCTGACACGCATCCTGCACGAGTTCTTTGAAAGGGACGGCACGAGGATCACCAAAGACGCAAACAACGCCCTCGCCAAGTATATGGACATTTTCGTCAAGGAGGCTATTGCGCGCGCCGCGGCTGAGAGGGACGGAGGTTTCTTAGAGGTGGGTTTGGCAACCGGGTTATGCTTATTTATGCACACGTGCAAGTAAGACAAGGGACCTAATATGGGCTCCCACCTCACAGGTCGAGGATCTCGAGAAGATTGCGCCGCAACTATTGTTCGATCTGTGACCGACCGACAGCCTCAGTTCACATGATATCGCGCCCACCAGCCGAGTTCCTCCCGTCACTTCGGTCATTCAAGCAGAGTATCACAGGGTGTCACCAGACCAACTTCCTCAAGCTTGCAAATGGAACTTTGTACCGCACCAACGACTTCATCCAACCTCTTCCGCATCGGCAAGACACAAGGCTGCTGCGGTAAGATTAGTCTACGCCGGAAAGAGGCATACAATCAAGATTGCTAATAAGTCGTAAGCCATGTCCGTCCCAGTTCAACGACAGGATGCCCGGCGCAAGTGGGTACGGCAGATCGCTGACGCCCATGCTCAACTATCAGACGCCGTACCGTAACGGTGGAAAGTTGCGACCCCTGGGCGTGACTCATTTGAGACTGATGTCGCGCTCACTGGCAACAGACTGTGCCATCGTCTGTGAACCCAGCCGCTCTTGGCCGAAGTGACTGGCCGATCTCGACCCGTGCTGCCACCCAGGTTCCTCTTATGGTGCGGCAACGCCGAACATTCGGGCCAAGTTTGGTTGCCAAGCCTCTCGTAACATCGGCTCAGGTTCGGGCGGGCTGGGGTGACGAGAGACGGTGTTCGGTTGCTTGGGCGTCGTTGGAAAATCATCCAATGGATGGCCATGCCACCTCGCCGACGGACTGTGACCTCAATCGCTTGCTCTGACGCTCAAGACGCATATGCGGGTATTTTTGCTCCATTATGCAGCCAGCGTTTGGCCTCATGTTGTCGGACGAGTGTGTCTCGGTCACATCCACCGAAGGGTGCCTGGGTACTGAATCGAGAATCCCATCTCGCGTTGATGGAAGGACAGCAGTTTAAGGAATACGGTCCGTAGAACAACAACACCATGCGTCTCTGTTGTGCGCGGAGATGGCAGTGGTATGCCCACCTTGTGACCGATGACAGCGACATTTCTTGCGAAGGCGTGGTGAAACGAAACACGGAGGTTCGGTGCGCTTCTTGATACTCTCTCTCGTGAAGAAAAGGACACGAGTTGTTTGCAGATCTGCCTACCTTCGAGTGTCATCTTGGTGACAAGCCTTATTAGCCGAACCTCTTGGGACATTCATCTCAACTTCAGGATGGCGACACGAGGCGGCATTGTCGGAGACATGACACCAGCCAAAGGACAGCATCCCAATCAGGATGCTGGGGGATGCTGGGGCAGACTTGCTGACCACGAAGAGGCCGCATTTCACCAACGTCGAGACGTTGTTTCAAAACACAGAGGCATGGGGAGAGTGGAGTGGCTGCGATGATCTTTGATCATCAACACATGGGCCATCTGCACATCAAGCTTGGCCGTTGGCAGGATCATGGGCGATGCTGCAGGAGGCCGTAGTTCCGGAGCGGTAGTTTTGCATTGGCACGTGTCAGGCAGGCATGAACCACAGCCTCCCAAGGTTGCTGCCAGGCTGTGCCAGCACCATAAGTAATCCCTTACGTCGGCTAAAATGGCCCTTGGCGTTGCTCGAAACCGTCTGCAGTCTCGGAGTTGTCGCAGGGCGCCGCACCCGTGCGGCTCCAGGCGGCTCGACAGGGGGCCACCCCTGCCACAACGTTAAATTCAGGTCGCGGCTCCAATGTCGTCCGGTCGCTCGTTCACCCAGCTCATCAGCCGACGCGGTGCGCTCGAGCCTGCCAGCCGATGAGATTGGACCACGGCCACAAAGGATCAGGATCAGTCTGGACGGCATCAGATCAGCCAGGCATGTATGTACTGCCAGACTGCTAGACTGCCAGACTGCCAGACTGCCAGACTGCCGCCGGACGAAGGTGGGTCCTACAGCTCGCCGTATCACTTGAGGTCAGCCAGGTCGGGGGCCATTGTGAGACAGCTAAGGCGTCCGCAGTCAGGCTCTTGACGTGCTGACGCGCCGTGGATTGACCTTACATCCATGCCGCTGCGGCTGCCTCTCAAGTGCTGCGCGCCTGGTTGTGCTGGTGGCCCGACTCCCGTAGTAATCTGTACCTAGGTACCTAGGTAGGTGTAACCGTCACATGCAGGGTCTAATAGCTGGTCTCGGTGGGCGGGCAGGGCTCACCAAAACAACGACTCCCGTTTCAAGATTCCCCTTCTCTCAACCCCTCCCCTTTGGAGCCTTGCCCTTGTCTCATCTCATGTTGTCTTTGGACTTGGCTTTGCCCGTCTCTCCGCTAGTGGCGGCACCACACAGCCTGGCAAGGAAGGGTACGGCTGCGTCGATCAAGCAACCCAGTGGATCGTCGTGCATCCGAGAGACGATTTGCTTCTCGAGACTCGAGAGTGCGTGTGTGCGTGTGTGTGTTGCATCCCTCTTATTATATTCTTGCACCCCTTCTGCTCCTTGTCTACTTATTGTCTTCATCCCCTTCCCTCCAACCACCATCCACACCACCTGTCGAGAAGTTTGACCGACTGTTTCCTTTCTTTTTACTACAACATAATTTCTTCCATTCTTCACACGACAACCAGGCCAGTCCTACCGTCGACAACAGCGCAAGCCGCTCAGTAATAAACACACTTGATAATACCAAGCTTCGGACGGAGTCGACCTTGCCCATACTCTCATTACCACACCAACCCACAAACACAAAAAAGAAGACCATACTCAAGATGCAATTCACAGCAGCAGCTCTTGCCGTCATGGCTGGCGTCGCCTCGGGTACGTCCTCCCACTCGAGCTGCCTTGCATCCTACCGCCCAGCAGTGTAACTGACGCTTCCACCACAGCACAAAAGGTCCAGGTCGTTACTGTTTCCACCGCCAACAACTCCCTCGTCTACACGCCAGACAACATCAAGGCGAACCCGGGCGAGATGGTGCAGTTCCAGTTCGTTGCAGGCAACCACACCGTGACACAGTCGACGTTCGACCAGCCCTGTACCCCTATCAGCACCGTCATGTCCAATGTCACCGGCTTCCACTCGGGTTACCAACCTGCCGCCGCCTCCAAAGAAACGGGCATGATCCCCACCTACACCCTCATGATCAACAACTCCAAGCCCATCTGGCTGTATTGCGCCCAGGGCAGGCACTGCCAGAGCGGCATGGTCATGGTTATCAACGAGAAGTGAGTTGCTGCAAGTGCCACATTTTCCCTCGGGTCGCTAACAAATTTGTTTCCAGTACTGCTGCCAACGCGTCTCGCTCTCTGACCGAGTTCAAGGCCCTCGCCGCGCAGGCCATGTCCAACACCGCCCCCTCCGGAGGCTCCACCACCGGCGGCACAACTGGCTCTGGCTCCGGCTCCGGCTCCGGCTCCGAGTCGGGCTCCGGGGCCTCGCCCTCGAGCCCTGGCCAGACTACTGCCGCAGGCTCCATGGTCAAGGTCGGCAGCAGCCTCGGCCTTGCAGCAGTTGCTGCCGCCGTCCTGCTGCTGTAAGCAGGTGGCCATGTGCCACTGCCCCCAGGGCAGCTTGTTCTCATGGAGCTTTGGTGGCTTTTTTTCTCTCTTTTCTTTCTCTTCACACACATATGAACGGTAATTAAGGAGGGCGGGCCGACATAAAGTCTCGGTGGCTGGTGGGCGTCATGGAATACCTAAGATATTATTATCACACGCAAAGATCTTGATGATTCGCAATTCTCCCACCTCTCATTTGCCTATGTGCATCACCAATGGAACGGAAGATGATACCACGCCCAGAGCGGGTTCCACAAGATGTTCGATAACCCTTGATTTCGCGTCCGCTCGCCGTGTGTGTTTGGACCTTATCCCCTGTATCGGGGTCTGCTTTTACATACTGCTACGATGCACGAAATGGAACCGAGAGAGCAAGTCGTCAACGTCGTGCATCTGCATACATAACAGTACACCTAGCCCAGAACCGCTAGGACCGCCAGAACCGCCAGAACCGACCTAACGCCTCTATTTCTAAGCCACCCAGAGCTTAATTCCTGTCCTCAGGGATCTTCCTCGGCTTCCTGCCCTTTCTCGCCTGCTCACAAAGCTCTTTCTTGGGCTGCTTCTCGAGCCAGTCCTCCTCTCTCTTGACATAGCCGACAAATGAGTATTTCTGGCTATTGCCGAAAAAGTCGACCCAGTGTTTTAGGGCGTCATAGGTCTTCCTGTTGGCTTCGCGCTTCTCCTGCTCCTTGAGTTTCTTCAGCTCGGATTTGCTCCAGTGGCTGTCCACTTGTGGGTCGTCGAGTGGCAGGTGCATTTCCTCCACCCCGCGCATGTCGGGTGTACGGTCCTCGGCGAAACAGCCCGTGACGAAGCCGCGGGAGGCATCGACGCCGGCAAAGACGTGGTAGGATCCACCGGGACCGTAGACTCGTGAGCCGGCAGTGACGTCGTAGACGGAGCCGTTAATGGCAAGGTAGATGGGCCTGCTGGGGTCGGAGCCGTCGTGGAGGGCGAGCTCCTCGGGGGTGATGTACCGGGGTCCGTTCTGCGAGCGAGCAAGAGCCCTCTTGGTCAGTCAACGAAATCTCAGGGCGGAGAGCAGCGAGGGCCAGATGGGCAGGTCTTGACGCACAAGAAGGCCCTTCCATGTCTCCACGCGCAGGTACTTTGGCGGCACTTTCATGGTCCAGAAGAAGGACTCGCCACCAGAGACGAGGTAGCTGGCGCCGCAGGAGACGAAGAGCAGGAAGGACAGGACGCGCAGGACGTCGACCCATGGGTTCCCGTGCTCGGCCTCGTCCGCATCTAACCTCTTGCTCTTCTTGTTTCTCTTCTTGTTGGCCCCTTCATCATTTGAAGGCTGGGGGGCATCTTTTGCGGCTGCGTCGACAGCCTTTACAACAACTTTCCGTTGGCGAACTGAAGGGTCTGCTTCTGCTGCCATGACTGGGAACGCACGCGCGGGCGACAGGCCGTGTTGGAGATGGTGACGGATTTCAAGATGGCGATACAGAGAAAAGGATTTGTGCCCGGGGGGGGGGGCAGAGACAGGAAACCAGCTGTCATGTACTCAGTAGGCCGGCCAGGGAAGGATGTCGTGTTCGAATATCCTTTTCCCGTGAACCCGAGACCGAGTCTAATAAGCTGTCTGCCGTGCTCAATCAAGTACCTAGGTACTTTGTTACCGCCCCCACCAGAAATAGACCACAGCTAGTCGACCTACTCCCCTGAATGGCTGGAGCTCCCTGTTGCTGGGACAACAGTCGGTTAGCTGATCAGCACCGCGGAATTCGGTGCTATCCGTAAACAGTAGTAAACCACTATGCGGGCCTAGCATTAGGACCATCTCATCCCTCATCGTGCACCGTCACCACATCGCACTTCGCATTGCATCGCAAGCCGCCTTGGCCTTGCAACTGAACAAAGACACACACCACTTACTGTGTACAACCTACCTACAGGTCGTGGCGACACCCTCCTCCGCTGGCCGTCGCGTCCAGTCGCATGACCACCACCCATCCCCGCAGGACCTGCATCAGCTCCTCGTTTTCTCCTTGCAGCCTGTCTCGAGTACCAAGGCATCATGGAGCGCCCGTCCACTGGCGACGGCTCATGCACGCCTGCACCGAGCACGCCTTCACCGTCCAAACGAGCCTCCACCTCGGCCGCAGACAGCATGGCGCCCTTTGGTCCTGTCTCTCCGGAACGCCTCAACATGCAGATGGCCTCCGAACACCGACTCTCACTCAACAGCCTCGGCTCCCCTGGCAAAAAGGGTCACTCGCGCGACAGCTCGGTCAGTGATAAGATCAACCAGTTCAACTCCCTAGCCTCACAGAGCAAACACCTCGAGCGCAAGACCGCCGACGCTGCCCTGAAGCGCGCCGTACTCGGCCGCGAGGAGGCAGAGGCCGAGGTGCGCAAGTGTAGAGATGACATCCAAAAACATAGGGAGGAAATACGCTCCCTGAAGAAGGAGGTCGACGAGGGGAGACACAGAGAGAGGAAGGTCGGCGAGAGATTGGAGACGGTCATGGTACGTGGCGACATGGTTTCTTTGCCCGCACATCGTCGACATGCAGGATCGCTGACGTACAAAACTCACAACAGGAGAACTATGGTCGCACCAAGGAAACACACGCGCACACACAGACCCTATGGGAGAAGGAGATACGGCGGATGCGCAAGGAGACATTCAAGAGCCAGTCCGCCATCGTCGACTTGCAGGAGCAGCTCAATGCCGCCCGCGCTGCCCAAAAGTCTGCAGAGGCGTCTCTTCAGAGAGAGAAGGACCGCAGCTCCGCCCGTGAGCAAGAGGCCTTCCAGGCCAGGTACAATCAGGTCGGCCTGCAGGAACAGCTTGAAAAGATCCGCGCCGAGCTGGACCAGGCCGTCGAGCGTGTCAGACTTGTCGAGCAGGAGCGTGACGCCTTCAAGACCCTGGCGAAAACTGAAGAGGATGTGGCGAGGATCGCCTCCGAGGGCAGGCTTCCGCTGCCGCCGGCCAGCCAGGATGATGAGGATGGCGAGTTCGCAAGCCCGAGAAAATCAAACGACTCTCGTGCCGTGTCGCTCTCCCTCGTCGATGTCAAGTCTTCGGCGGCTAGCGAGATGGAGATTGAGGAACTCACGCGCCTCTGGCAGTGGGAGAAGCAGCGAGCCGACCGGGCCGCAGACCAGGTCGAGTATCTTGAAGCCGAATGCAGTCTGCGCGCATGCTCTTGCATGAAGAAGCGACCACGGTCCAGCATGATGGGCCTGCTGTCTCCAAAGCGGCAGAAGCGAGCTGCCGCCGAGCCTCTGCCACCTCTGGCCGACCCATCGGACCGCATGATTCTTAGTGAGAAAGCGACTGCTATCCCTCCATCCAGTGAGACATCTGCTCATGCCGTGAAGCAGCCACCAAAGAAGAAGACCAGCCAGAGCGGTGACGACGGGGGCAGAAGAGCGACCATCTTCCTGCCTGATTTGGGCACATTTCGCACAGTGAGCATGGAGGAGGCCGACGCCATGGAGAGGGTCGAGGAGCAGGAGAGAAGGGGCCATGCGGGACTGGCGGGTGCGGAGTCGCATGACAAGACCATGGAGGACGCGCCCCCATGTGTCGAGCCGAGCACGGTGCCTGAGCGGTACTCGCGCACCCCTTCTGTCGAGCCGCCTTCCTTTGCCATGGTCGGGCAAGAGCGGGCATCACTTGTATCTCTCTTGGATGCACCACACCACCAGCAACAGCCACCGCAGTTCAGGCCTCCAGCCATGCCAAACACGTCAGCCGCGCAGCCAGTCGGCAAGCCCGAGAAGGCTTGGGAAATTGCCCCGGGCGCTTTCCAACGAGCTGGGACAACCCCACTTGTCCAAAATCGCCAAACGCAACCCCGTCGCTTGCCCCTGGGCCCGCAAGACCCAAACGTCGAGATTTCTGCAGTTGCATCCAGCTTCAAGACCTCCTATGACTCCCGCCCTCTCACTGCGCAGTCTTTCTACACAACCACCACAACCACGTCTGTCCCTCTACGCGAGGAGAACTCAGACCCGAGCATGGCTAAGAAGCTGCTCGCCTTGCAAAGGACCCCGTCCCGAGGCCGGGTTGACGACTACGAGGTACCGACCTGGGACGTCAACAACCCCGCCCTGACCCCTACCATGACGAGAGAGCAGGCCTTGGCGAAGATCAGGGAGCGAAGGGGACGGGCTAAGAGCGGTAATGCAGGCACTGCAACGCCGTACAAGGGCATGCTCAGGGGCGCGCGGGGCGACAGGAGGGACGTGAGCGCACCTGCCGGCCGGAAGGGGCGGATTGGCTCTTGAGGATTGGCTCTTGAGGATTGGCTCTTGAGGCACCAGCCGACATGGGCACATCAGTTCTGCGGGGGCCCGGGGAGGGTGTTATCCACGGCAGCATGACTGCCAGGACATTGATTCTTGTGTACATTGTTTATGGCGAATCCCGGCCTTTGTGTCTCGCGGCATCTCCATGGCGTTGGAAAGGCTGAATACGATGATGAGACATGATTTCGGGGGTTGAACTTTGTCAAGGCGGACCTTCTGCGAGGGATTGTTATTTTATTTCTTTATTTCCAGTCACTCCCTCCCTGGCGTCCGGACTTGTGGGAGGACAAAAAGTATGATTCAATGCTGGCTGATGTCTATTTCACCGGCAAAATCCAACTAGACCCACCCACCAGTAGTGTAAATAAATGCATGTGGTGACAAAACTTGACACTAATTCGGGGACTCGTCCGCCGGACGGTCCTGCTGTTAACACGTGCTACTGGATCGGCAGCAATTCGCTGCCGTCCTCCATGGGATGGGCTGCTGGCCTCGGAGTCTGTCGTCGGCGCCGTGCAGGTCCAGCTATCGTAGATGCACGGCCTGGTCTGTCTATCCCTTAAGGAACCCTCTGGCCTCGTTCCTGGCGTGCTCGCCGCTCATCGCATCCAGCTTCACCGCGATAAGTACGCATTCGACGGCACTCCGGCCGTTCTTGGAAGCCTGTATGCGCAATCTCCACTGGCCGGTGCGCACAACCCAGTAGCCCCTGCTTGGCAGACCTGCGACCCCGTCAGGCCCCACAGCGCTGCCATCTGCAGCCCGCCTGCGTTTCCTCGGGGGATTCAAGGACAGGCCAGCAAAGCTAGCCGGTGAATCCATGTTTGCTGGGCCGGCGCTCGAAGGGGCCGACGACATGCGGCGGCGGTCAAAAAACTCGTCCGCAGGATCGATGGTGCTGGGGAGGTGACCCGTGTAGCTCTCCCCATCCAGCGTGATGGCCGTCTCAGGCTCGAGGACACACTTGACCAGGTCCTCGCTGAGCGGGGTGTTTCCCGGCGTGGCAGGCTGGCTCGACGCGCCGCCACTGGCCATGAGCAGGCCCAGGGGCTGCGTGGTGGGCGCGAGGTTGAGCTTGGACGCGATGACCTCGAACAGCTTCGTCACGCGGGTGCGGACGTCACGGAAGAATTCCAGGCGGGTGCCGGCAGCGGGGCCATCCTTGTCGAAGTGCAGGCGGGTGCAGTCGCCGCCGATCTCGAGGACCAGCTCCAAGGGCCGCTGGCTGCTGTCGACAAAAGGCCGGGCGTAGTTGACCCAGCCGAGGAAGTTGTCCCTCTCCCGGGCGGCAATGTCGACACGCTCGGGCAGGACGGATATGCCCGACTTGAGGATGTCCTCGAGGCGCAGGGCTATCTCGTCCCTGGCACGAGACTGGTTGAAGGTGATGGAATGGGGGATGAGGCGCTGCTCGACGCCCTTGAAGTTGAAGTAGCGGCAGTCGCGGAGCAGGGCGGCACGGTGGGCGTCGGAGCGGATGTCGACAGGATAGCCCCTCAGCAGGTGCAGCAGCTCGGCGAAGGTGTCGGCGCTGCGGTTGGGGACGCTGGGGGGGAGGATGCTGGGGGGGCGGATCAGGCCCTCCCTGTCTAGGCCGGGAAACAGGTCAGCGGAGGGGTTGCTGAAGAAGATGGCGAAGCCGAGGCTGAAGAAGTTTGGGGAGTTGCCGGGCTCGGAGAATGAGTCGCGGGGGATCTGGAACTCGCGGTGGCCGATGGAGATGAAGATGGACTCGTCGTAGAGCTGGGAGATGAGCTTGGGCAGGGAGTAGAACTGGGCATCGGCGAACAGGCGCACAAAGTGCGTCCCATCGCGGGGCTGCACGTGGTAGCCCTGCAGGTGGAGGGCAATGTCCCTGAAGGTGACGGGGTCTCGGTCGATGTAGAGGGTGCGCACGGCGCTGGCTGTGTCGTGACCGGCCTCTTGGGCCTGCTTGATCTGGCAGAGGAAGTATTGGGAGAAGTAGGATGGCGCTGTGCGGATGCCATGTATGTATGGTCAGCACTGGTGAGCAAGGCAAGCCCTTGGCACGACACATGACCCAAGCAAGACATACCGTCCGACGACAGAGACGCGCCCGAGAGCTTGTACAGCTCGGACCCGATCTGGATGGGGAAGACGCGCTCGTGAGGCAGGATGTGGGGGATCTTGGAGAGGAGTTGGGCCGGAGAGGGCGACTGCGCCAGGGCCTGGGCAGCAGCAGACGAGTTGTTGGCGTTGCCCAGCGGCGTACTCGCGCTTGATCCTTCACCCGGCGGCATCTTGGGTACCTAGACATATACCCGATGGCGATGGACTGGATTCATCATCGGCTGTTGGCTCATCGGTCTCGTGCTATACCACATCTTGCGGCCCCGGGACAGCAACGGCTCGGGAGGGGGGGGGGGGCTCGTGAGCCACCAGGCTGGCCAGGCCGTGTTTGGTTGACTATCTAGGATATTGATGAGACGGGCGACCAGGACCAAAAACCAGCCCTCTTGCCAAGAGATCACAGCAGCATGTACGGACTCTGTATTAATGCGACCGTGATGCCGACACGGAGCCCAACGGCTGGGACCCCGATTGAGGAAGCAGGGGCGCGACGCTCGGGCCACATTTTTTATTTCGGCCTCACTCTTTATCACCGAGGGGAACCCCCGCAATCCCGCCTATCATATCTATCTGCCTAGTACCTACAGTGTACTACGCAATCCATCCTCGACACGGTCCAACAAGGCCCTTCATTTCCAGCCTTCTCCAGCCTTCTCCAGCCTTCTCCAGCGCTGTGCGAATTCTTGTCGGCCAGGCCATCAAGGATGAACCACCACAAGAGTCACCTTTGTGAATGGGCGATCAGGGTCATAAGCTGATTTAAGCAGCAGAATAAGCAAGATGGACTGAAAGACTCCCCAGGGACAAACTTACCTGTGGTCCCCTCCGGGATCCAACGGAAATCGTACATGAAGTTGAATGGCCTCACTCCGACAGTGCCCCCCTGGGCCAAGTCGCCTCGGGAGGCAATGTGCAGCTCTGTCTGCAGGGCGTCTGTGTCGGGGTTGCAGCCGTAGGCGACATTGAAGATGGCACGGGGGTCACTGCGGTCCGTCATAAAGATCTTGGTCGTATTGTCCTTGACCTCGTACTCTCCGTTGATGCAGGCACGGCGCGGTGGACTCCACGGCAGAGTAATGACGCCGTCCACCAGCGTCAGCTCACTCGTCGAGTTGCCAGCGGGGCTGACAAAAAGATGCTGGTCACCTTGACCCCAGTCCCATATGTTGAGGAAGTGGTTGTGAATATCCGGGAAAGACGCGTTCTGCAGTTGGATCCCAAACCCTTGTGGGATGTTGTTGGACAGAGGCTCCTCAGGTATAACACAAGCAACGGCGGCCGTGGCCGAACACAGCACAAGGATCAGTGATGGCAGCATTCTGTGCCGTCAGCTTAGTAAAATGTGTGGTAAAATGTGTGGTTAAATCGGCTATCTTCGAGTTCTTCGATTTGTTTCGTTCGTTTCTCAACTCAGAAGCCCGAATACCTTGAAGGCTGTCGAGATGTGCCAGAACCGAGGCCATTTGATAAGGGCGACTCTGGCGCTTTATTCATTAGCACTTGGGCCGGAAGGATGACAAACGATGCCACCTCTTGCTATTTATTGCCAAGACTTGATACGAGTTCACGCATCTAATGTATCTGCAGTCAGATGCTAGTCTCAAATCTGGACCAACCTTCTCTTTCGGGTACTTGAGTACTTACAGGGGAGGATCCCCTGAATAGACTTTGTTCTATGCCACTCCGGAACTGGCACACTGCTGTTCCTCAGGCTTTATTGTCTGCATGCTTCACATGTGCAGCTCTCGGTCTGACCTGGACTAGTAATAGCACTATGTTATGTTGTGTCACGATTGCAACGTCGCTTGTATCAGGGGCTTTCGAGGCGGGTTGGGTCAGCACTGGGTGCAAATCACATAATACAGCATAATGCACGGAGAGAGGGTTGACAAACCTTGCAGAGAATGAATCACTTGAGCAAGAGTGGTGAGTGACGGACTAGATTTGTAACATTGAACTATGACACAGGATTCAATAACCTGACAAAGACCATTTCACCATTTCACCATTTCAACCATCGACGCGAGTGAGTGTCAGCTTACTGTGGCACTCCCGAAGTCTATTTATTCGCACTGATACGATTTGCTCTTCCTAATTTGGCTTGAATACAGACGAGAGGGTTGGTCAAAATATCCGATTGGGCACAGCCGCTCTAGAGCTCTCTATCAATACACTCGCTCATGTGAGCACCATGTGTCACTGTTAAAACATCCAAGCATGATGAAAGTAGACCTTGAAGTGTGTATTGTCCAAGCACGTATGCCATCCATTTTACCACCGATAAGAGCGAAACTGAGGCACCTGGGCAGAACCTTCACCTCAAGTGCTAGGCAGTCGACGAGGTGATGGGGTATTTTATCCCACAAACTTGCCATAGTTTGTAGCTCTCGCGATAGGACACTTTCCTGAGGATGTTTGCTTAGTCTCTTCTTGATCGGATTTCAGTTACAGCTGAGGCTACTTAAGGGAGAGCTCTTGATGTCTGCTTGCCTCTGTTTGGGTGAGTTCCGGTAATATACGTTTACATGGAAAAGACGAGAAACATTTTATTACTCTTAATTAAAAGACGAAAGGGCTTTAGCTATAACTATATTTTTCCTTCCCCCTCCCCCCCTCCCTCCTCCTACTATTTAAGACGTCACTTAGGCTTTACAGCACAAAGGCTCGAGGTTTGCACCAGATATAGTGGATTTTACAAGTAGGCTTGCCTAAGAAAGAAAGAGAGAAAGAAAGACTCAACCTCTACGGGCCTGGGTAGTAGGTATAGGTGTGGTGGCCTTATCGATAAGGGCCCTTGCAGGGATCCGCTACTAGGGCCCCTCCACTACCCTGTACGCTGCCCTTAACTCTATTCTTCTATTAAGTATTTTTACTGTTAGATTCTTCTCTAAGAGCCTATAAGCTATATATAAAGACTTTAATATCTCTATATTTACTCCTATAGTTACTTTTTAAAAGAGTATAAACTACCTTAAGTATTCTTAATTTATAAAAAAGCTTAAAGGTATATAATCCCTTTATTAAATAGTAAATACTTAAAAACTTAGCGTTTATAAAATAGATAGTATTAAAAAGCTTATTTTTATAAGTATATAGCTATAGCCTTATATTATATAAATAAAGCTAGATAATATTGCTTCTAATAATAGTATTAACTAAAACTATTACCTTAAGTAGCTTAGAAGTTAATAAATAGTAAAGTAGTTATATAATAATAAAAAAAGATAAAAAAAAGGTACTATATAAATGATCTTTTTAAAGAAACTTTAAAATAAAAACTTATTCTATTACTACTTATAAGTATAACTTTATAAACCTTTAAAAAAAAATTATATTAAGTTTATTAAAGAAGTTTAATATATTATAAAACGTTATATAATAGGTAAGTTAATACTTATAGTTTTTATTTAAGCTAAAAACTAACCCTAGAAAACCTAAATTATAGTTTATTACTAATTATAAAGTAGGTTTTAAAAAGAAACATACTTTAGTAGTAAAATTATAAAATATTTATATTTATTAAGAGATTATAAGATAAAGAGACTATATTAAAAAATTAATTTTATAATTAATATAAAGAAACTTTTATTAATATTTAGGAAAAAAAGAAAGATAAAGGGAATAAAATAGTATATACCCATTTATAAAGCGAGAGTAAGTTTAAATATAGAGATATTAAAGTCTTTAAATATAGCCTATAAGCTTCTAAAGAAGATTCTAATATTAAAGATACTTAATATAAGAATAGTATAAGGAGGGGGAGAAGGGGGAAGAAAAATATAGTTATAACTAAAGCTATAAGTTAACTACCTACTTTATGTACCACCTCCTTTAAAATGACCGTTTCCCACCAAAAACTTCTATTTTAACCCCTTAATATTTAATTCTCTAGAACTACGATATATTACTAATAACTTTTATTAAATTAGATATAAATCTAATATAAGTATAAGATATATATTATATTTATTACCAGACTCTAATACTAATAGATTAGTAGATTTATCTCTAGTAATATTTATATATAGATATAACTAAAAGATGTATTAGTAAGTATTTTCACCTAATGTTTATAATATAGAATAGGTGATATATATTATAATCTAGTTTATATATATTAAATTTCGATTTTGAAAGCTTTTACTTATAAATATTATATTTATTAAGTTATTTAAGGTTTAGAAATAAGTGGAGTAATTCGCCCCGCTTTATTTCCTCTACTTATCTTAAATGTATAATAAATTTATAAGAAAAATACTTATAGGTAAGAAATTTTCTAATTTAGGTTTATGAATAGGTAATTTATCATTTTAAATAAATATAATTTATGACCATCAACTATAAGCGTATAATTTAATACTTTATTTAGGATTTATAAAGTATTAAAAGTCTATTTATATTAACCTACTAGTAAAGAAAACAGGGGTATATTTATACAATTATATTATTAAGTTTTAAAATTATAATAAAATTAATCTAGCCATTTATAAAGCTTTAGTATTTCTATAGAATTAGTTATTAAAGGGTAAAAATTGGCGCTTTTGATAAGAAACGGCGTTTTTAAAGGGGTGAAGTAGGTCGTTAACTTAAACTACTTTACTTCGATTAATTTTATCTTCCTTCCTATATCTTAAGAAAAGCTTCTAATTATTAACTATAAGGGTATAAAAAAGCGTTTATTAAAATAGTTTTATTTTATAATTATTTAATAGATATTATTTCTTTATAATTTTATTACTTAAGTAGCTTTTTTAAAATAACTTTACTTTAGAATTAGTATAAATTATATTTGAGCTTTCTTAATACTTCGCTTTTAGCTTAAAGACGAACTATAAGTACTCTATACTAATATAATATCTTATAATATATAGAGCTTCTTTATAAGATTCTTTTAAATAGTACCTTTTTATTTTTATTTTTTAAGTATTACCTTATAACTACTTCGCTATTAACATTTTTTACGTTTTTTTTATTAAACTAGAACTATAGGAAGTATGTTTAAAAAAAGATATAATATATCTTTTTACATAAATATAGGAAATTTTACTATATAAGAAATTTTATAATAATATTTCAATTTACTTCTATAAGCCTAAAAGCCTCTATATAAGAAGCTATAGCGTTAAGCTATACCCTAGAGTACCTAGTTTCTATTACTATTCGCGCTAGTACTATTAATATTAAAGCTATTATAGTCTATAAGCTATAACATAGTTTAACGCCGTTAAGAAATAGGTAAAAGTACTATTCGCCGTATAACTTAGGCTTTTAGAGAAAATTACTTAAAATAGATAATAATAAATAGCTGCTATTACCCCGTCTAAGGTTCTAGCTTTACTCTTTAATATACTTCCTAGATAACCTTCTTCTACTAGGTTACAAGAGCTAGTTAAAAGTAATTAAATAAACTACTAAGATAACCTTAACTAGGTAAGGTAACTATATTTTATTATTTAGATATAAATCTCTAATAACTATTAAATAGTAATAGAAATAAATATAAATAAGTAAGTTTATCTTAATATTAAAGCAGCCTTTTTTAAGATAAATTTATTAAGTATGAAGATAATAAATATACTCCTAGAAATACTAAGAATTTTAACCTAAAATTTTAATATATTTTAGTTTTTAAAAAGCTTAGAGTTAAAGATTAAGAATCTTGTAAAATATAATATTAAAAAGGTAGATATTACTAAGTTAGCTACGCTTAAAAAACGCCTTTTTAAATAAAACTAAAGAATACTATAATTATAAAAATAAGAGATAGTTAAGTTTACTTAGTTATTATAGGCCTATAATTATAAGTCTTTTAACTTTATAATTAAAGAGGAAGTTAATATTATATAATATATATAATATATATAACTTACTAGTATTTTATTAAATATAAACTTTATTATATTTATTTACTTTATATTTTATTTAGCTATTAATTTAGGATTTAAGAAATTAAATACTTATTACTTAATAGATTTTATATATGAAAGAATATAAAACATATATATTAACTATTTATATTCTTTAAGTTCCTCTACTAAGCTAGAACTATAGT
>MAVT02000900.1:0-19486 GCA_001702395.2 Diaporthe helianthi | reverse complement strand
AGGATACTTACTATAATTCTAGCTTAGTAGAGGAACTTAAAGAATATAAATAGTTCATTGTTCTTTTTATAATACTTATAGACTTAGCCCTAATGAAATTATATAAAACTCTTAATATTAAAGGAAAATAAAGTTCCTTAGTTTATAAGTACTTTTATAAGCTCTCTATAGTTTTTAATTTCTTTAAAACTATATAAAACGTTATATACTTAACCTTAGACCTATACTTATGTACATTTAAAGATATATTTATAATTTGAATTTTATAATATTTCTGAGTTAAAGTAAATACCTAAGGCTATTATTACTTAAAATATTCTTACTATAAGTATTACTATATCAGTAATTTCTACTAATAACGAAAGTTATAATTCCTTTTAAATAACTATAAAAGCCTTATAAAACTTTAAATAACCTCTTTTATTTAATTCATACTTATATACCTATTATATTAGCAATATTTTAGAAAAGGGTTTCTTTTAATTTCATGTAATTTATATATTAAGGTTATAATATATAGTCTCTAGGTATTTCTTCTAAAAATGCAATTTTAAATATATTTATATATTATTATTTCTACTAGTAATTCAATAATATAGTAACTTACATCTATTAGATTTAGAAATTTTAAAAATATAAGTTATTAACTTAATTACAATATAATAAAGTAGTAATAAATATTTAAGGAAATATAGTTAGTTCTTTTATTTATTCTATACCTTATAAAAACCTTTTAAGTTACTTTAAAATTTAAGTTAATATAAATTATCCCTGTATATATCTATATATATATATTTCTTTATCACGCTATAATGTAAGTACATCATTTAAAACTTTATGAAACTTATTAATGTTCTTAAATATAGGCTTACTTTTCTATAATTAGCTTTTCATTCCTTTCTTACCTTGATCTTTTTTCTTATATTTAACTTATAAAATCTGTTTTATAATAAAAATAGTATACTTTATTAAACTAAACTTTTAAAGCTATTAAAAGTAACTACTTTATTATAAGTTATCTCTACGATTAAAACATATTGCTTTTCTTAAGCTTTATGCTTTTTAAAGGCTTTTAAATTATACTTTACTATCAAAAAGCTAAATTATCTTTTTGTAGCTATTTTTTAAACTACTTAGCTAAGAAACCTACTATTTGTAGTATTATCTTTTATTTTTATCAGAGTACTAATTTAAGTAGAAATATATTACGTATTATTAAACTCTAGCCTCTCCATTGTAAAAATATAAATTGTATGTAAACTTCTTCCTAAAATAAGTATTTATACTAAAATATACTTTAATTTACAAGCTTAAAGTCTTTTTTCGTCTTATTTATTAGATTACAATAATAAAAGCATTTATTAAAAACTATATTTTATATTAAATTGCTTCTTTAAGTATAAAACTCTATATTATATATGTATATTATACTATATACTTTATAAAATACCGAACATGAACCTTTTTGTAGACTTTTGTGTATTACATAAATAAGTTATGTTTATACTTGTTAAATAAAATATTTATCTAATGCCTATTATTATAAATATTTTACTAATTTAAATATAAGCTTTATAGCTTATCCCTTACTTAAACTAATTTATAGTACTAAAATAATGCTTAAATTACTTATAAGATTAGGACTTAGAAATCATCCATACATTATTAGAAAGAATAATATATTATATAAACAAAATACTGCAATTATAGTTTCTGTTACAGCTTGATTTATAAACTTTAACTCAATGAACGTGTAAGGGACCTTTTAGTAAGAGTTTTTCCAGCTCTCTCGCTACTACTATTTATTTCTTAGATTTATATTAAAGTAATTTTTAACTTACTACCTACTTTTTTTACCTATTATACATAGATTTAATAAGTAATATATCTAATAATAATAAGTTTAATATTTTATTTTATCTTATAAATGATTCACCTAAATTATTTTAAAATAAGAGTTTTAAAGTATTAAATTAATTAAAATGTATAATACTAGTTTTAGTACTACTATATTTTATAAGGTTTGATCTAATATATGCCTTCTCTATATTTTAACAATTATATTCTTTAAAATAGTTTATATTATATATTAGCATTATTTTCTTTAAAAACATGTTAGTTTTAACTATATTATTATATAAGTTAGGTCTAAAATATTTAGAAGTTTGTTTCTTAATATTATTAATTTCAAAAAAACTAAAATAGTCACCTAATACTACACTTTTTAAAGGTATATAGATGGTGTTTTTATTATTTGTATATATTCCTAGGCTACGTCTCTTTATATAAAGCTTTAATAAATTAATATTAGTTATTACAGTATATTAAGTAAGTATATAAGCTATCTTTTAAATAGTAAGGAATATAAAGGAAAAGAAATTCAAAGAATTAGAACGAGGCTAATAAAATAAAATAAAAAAAGGTCTTAAGAGCTCATTAGCTTAATTTAAACGTACCGAGGTATAATAAGCTAATATCAGCTTTTTTTAACTAATATAACGCTTTAAGTAGTGAAATTAGTCTTGCCTTTTATTTAATCTCCTTTATAAGTTTATAGTAAAGTTTTTAAACTATTGTTTTTTTAAATATTCTTTAATATTTTAACTCTTAGTTTTACTAAACCTGCTTATAATAAAAAGAGTTTTTACCTTGATTAATATATATTAAATAAATAATCATTTACTAGTTTTTACTTAGACTGCTAATTGTAGCTATTTTTCCAGGGTAGGTATATTAGTTAACATTTAGTATTAACATTATTTAAGCTGTTTATTAAATATTTAACCCGGAAACTCTAAGAGTAATTATAAAATATAGACCTTGTTTTGCTAAAAAAGTAATAAAAATATAATTACTTCTTAATTAGTCTAATAACTTACTTATTTAAAGTAAAATACTTAAAGTTTAGGTAAAATTAATAAGCTTCTAAATTAGGTTTTTAAATATATTTTATTTAATAGCTATATATTACTTTATTAAAGCATATTTAAAAGTATATTATATTAAAATAGTAGATAAAAAACCATTTGTATTAAAAGGTTTTAAATCCTTAGCATCTAATATATATAAGCTTATAAGTAAACTATATTCAATTCTTTATTATATTATAAAGTTACCTAGGTTAAAAAGTATAACTATATAGAAAGACAAAATAATATTTAAAACAGTCTTTTATATTTGTTCTTCAATCTTCTTATACTTACCTACTTTAATTACTTTATTTAGAGGAAAGATAACTCTTTAACTAAGCTTTCATTACACACCCTTTCTAGCTTTTCTTGAATAGTGAAATAAAAGTTAAAACACTTTCGCGTTTTATAAGTTGTTTTACTTCCTTATAAGGCTAAGTAATTTATAATATAAGCTTAGTAAAATTCTCCCCTAGTTTAATAATAAAATAGTACCTAGTTTATAAACTCTAAGAACTATATTAATATTTTAACTTTTTTAACTTTATTAACTCTAGCTTAAATTTAGTAGTACTAATTTTAATAGTATTATTTAAATACTATAGACTATATAAGAATATTATATAAGTATTTATAAATATATTTAAAGTACATATGAAAGACATGATTATATATTCTTATGAAGCGAGGAATTAGAAATTAAAAGGAGTATTATCATGTATTTAAACCTGAATTATTTATTATAAGCTCTTTATAAGTAAGTTTACGTATATAATCGGCCTATAACTGTAAAATTTAAAGGTTAGCTATTAAAAAAAGGTTTTCATTAAATTTAACGTATTAAGATTTAATAAGTTTAAAATATTACTTTCTAACCTTATACCCTTAAATATATAAAAAGAATATACTATAAAACAATAGTTAAGAGCGTATTTCTTAAAGTAATTACTTTTTTAAAATTATTGTTAGTAAGGAATATAAAGGGATTAATATATTATATTAAACTTAACGTACTATATAAATACAAAATCCTACATTATTTTAATATAAAATATTATTTTAACATAGTATATTAGCTTAATCTTAAATGTTGTAAAAAGAGTTTAGCGCTTAGTTTATATACACTTAAATTAGCGCTCTTCTAAGCTTAAAGTAACGCTTTTATATTAGAATAAGTATATTAAGCTCCCTAATCTAACCCTTATATTATAGAAAATGTAAAACCTATAACCTTCTCCCTTTTAAATAGGTAAGCTTAGCCTTTAACTACTAAAAATAGTACTATATATAAACTAGGCGCTATACCCCTTCCGTTGATACACTATATTAAATCGATAGAATATCCTAAATCAATAAGCTTTGCAGGCCTTATAGGCCATGTTAGCCTAATACACTATAGCTGTCCTCCGATATCCCCCTTTAGGTTTTCTTGGCGAGAAGTATTCAGATTAAAGCTTTATATCTCCAAGTTCTTGTTAGGTTAGCCGGCTTCCCTTATTAGTGCTCGATTCAGCTGAGCTAAACCAGCCGGTTTTCCCTGAATAAGTTGGGCGATTCAAAATTTTCGTGTCCGATCGCAACCACCATCACGACAATTCAGCACATGCATACCCTGACCCGGCATATTCACTCATCTCAGACATATTCCCTTTGAAACCAATAACCTCACTACTCCCCTTTCAGGACTGAGTAGAGCTAAAACCCTGCCTCCCCCCTCCACCCGAGAAAATGCCAGCCGACTTTGATAAGCAAGATTACTGGCACACCCGTTTCACCAACGAGACCCGCTTCGAGTGGCTAGCAACGTCAGACGAGTTCATGCGCATCCTAGAAGCAGACACAGACTTCTGCAAACTACGACAACGAAACCACCACTCCGCCTCGTCCTTCCCACCGCCGCCACCGCCGCGCATCCTCCACATCGGCTTCGGCACCAGCGACCTGCAGAACCACCTCCGGGCCGCCGGGTTCGAGCATGTGCTCAACGTCGACTACGAGCCGCTCGCCGTGGAGCGCGGGCGGTCCCATGAACAAGAACGGTTCGGCGACGTGAGGATGGGATATGCGGTTGCGGATGCGACGAGGCTGGATGTTGACCTGGGGAGGCCTGGGCAGACCGCGACCGGGGAGGTGGAAACTCAACCACCGAAATTCGACCTGGTTATCGACAAGAGCACCGTGGATGCCGTGTCGTGTGGCGGTGATGAGGCGGTCTTGAGGATGTGCCGCGCCGTCAGGAAGTGTCTTGCCCCTTCGGGATTCTGGATCTCGCTTAGTTATTCGGGGTCACGGTTTGATATCGAGGGCTTGCCGTTTCGGTGTGAGGTCATCGCGAGGATCCCGACTATGAAACTTAGGGAGACGGATCCGGATGTTTATCACCATTGTTATAAATTGAAGTTGGGAGACGATGAGTCGTGAGCCAACGTGCCGTGAACGTGCTTGCTGCTGTGTTGATACCGGTATGGCCTGGGGATGCTCTGAAACGTTCCTCAAGAACGCATCCGAGTGCTCCCAAGGGAAAGGTCTGCTGGCAGCTGTCACATCACTGGAACTGCTCTCAGGATTATAGAGCTCAAATGGCCTCACTCTGGAATAGTGCATGTTCTGTGAATATCACCAGCACTACATATCACGAATTCCAGACGGAGGACTTCAGGACTCGAGGTACAATTTCACGTGAACGACATCTCAGCTGCATCAGCCCAGCTGGTCAATGACACGAGACACAATATTGATGAATAAGGAGGCAAAGTTACATGCACAGGTGATTGGGGTAACACGACCCTCAGTCACGTCAACAGAGGCTTAGGTATAGGCCAACCTTGGAAGCTGATTCTATCGCAACATCTGGACAAGACAAATCACCTATTCTCGGCAGAGCTGAATGCATCATGATCACGGGGGCGGTAATTATAGTTTTAAGGTTGGCGGGTGTTATTGGATGAGAAGGATGAGAAGGAGCTCTCTTCGAACCTGGGGTGAATACCAGGGTACTAGGTACGTACCGCGGTACCATCTGGTCGGGGCTAACCCCCAGTCGGTTTTGGTGTTGGTGGAAGATCTACAAAGGTGAAGGAAAGAGATGCCTTTGTGCCGAAGGCTTGATCTCCCATTACTTGCATTTTGAAATGAAACAACATTGGCAACACTGTCTAATCAAACTCACCATGTTTTCGAGAAGCGTCTTATCACATTCGATGATTTGGTTTGTTCATTATACCATTCAAGCTCACCGATCCCCAGCTCGTCAGGGTCAGGGTCGTGATCTCGGATGACGTCACCACATCCCGGCAATTGCTGTGGTAAGCTCAGTGGCAGCCAAGACATAATCCTCTGCTCGGTCTGCAATAGGCACTCCACACAGCTCATAACGACACCAAATCATGCAACCCCAATGCCAAGGGTGAGACGCCAATTACAGCACAATTGCCCTGTTAAGAGGCCGGATCTACCATCCCCCGCGTAGCAGAAATCAACTGGCTGAGCGCACTTCACACTTCTCACAAGCGACGCCCCCGTCCGGCCCCCAAACGGGCCGCGACAGGAGGCGATTAGTTCGGCCGTCTTTCTCGGCCGCCTCTCGCCTTCTGCGCCGTCTCTGCCTGCTAATCAAACGCGCGACGGCGCTCGGGTGTCGGGTTTTATTGGGTGCTTCCAGCCTGGCGGGGCCCAGGCCCGCGGGCCGGCGGCCCACCCTCGAACACTTCGGCGGCGCACCTCGTCGCTTCTTTGGCTCCGGTGCTGCTGCTCACTGCTAAACAAGCCACGGAAAAAACGAAATGAATGGTCTTCCGGAAGTTCTAGTGCTTACATACCTTTTACGGCTCCGCTCTCGGAAACGTGTGCGACCTTCTCACTGGTGATTAAACGCTGTTGTTGTTGCTGTTGCTGTTGCTGCTCAAGCTGATGATGCTGGTGCTGGTGCTGCTGCCAAACTCGGGCCGTGGCTCTCGAGGCCGTCGTGGGTAACGCCAGTGCCGGGGGGTAGTGTTGCCTAGACCGTTTACAGGTGACCGTGTAGGTTTCTTCTTCAGATCTCCTTCATATCGTCTTTTTGCCCCGATTTCCCTCCTACTTCGAAACAACCCCGGAAGTCTTGTGAGTTGCCATTTAAGACGATGCGGGCGCCGCTTTCTTGATTTTCCACATGCTTCTTTGGGACCGATCTCTCACACACGCCCCCTCTCCCCTGCCTCTCCCTCTTCCTTTCCTATCCTAAACCACAAGTCAGCTGGTCTCTTGTGTGTGTGGGTTTGTATAAACGTTTCTCTTCAGAATAATTAAAAAGTTAACGTCGTTGCCGGCCATCGTCGATACATTCTCCCAGACCGAAAGCGAAGAGAACTGCAGGATACACAACAACAGCTCACGTGCAGGCCTAATTGTCCTTCATCTTTTCTTTGCCTGCATTTACACACATCCTTTGACTCCTACAGGATGCGTTATAACACAGTCTTCCACGGCCCACCATCCCCTTCTGATGCGGGACTCATCACGCTCAAGACAGTGCCCGGTCCCTTAAAGCTGCAGAAGGAGCGCCTCCCAACATCACAACACCACCGCGTGCGTAAGGCATCCCTCTCAACCGGGTCGGCGACGGGATCGGGGATAGGCACATTATCGGGGATAGCAACAGGCGCCAGCACACCTCCCTCCTCGGTCGACCAGCAGCAGCAGCACCCCTCGGCAGCCCCCCTGGTGAGGAGGGTCAAGAGCCTGCGCGCACCCACCGAGGACGCCATCATCGAGGTGAAAACACCCGTCACAGCCCGCCCCTATCCAGACAACAACCTGAAGCCCTCGCTCCCGGAGCTCAAGCCCTGGGAGTCGTACCTGCACTGGCTGTGCCTGACCGAGGAGCCCGGGACGCTGTGGAGCTCGTCGCTGTGCGCCACCTTTCACGAGTGCCTCGTCACGAACCCGGGCGTCGGCATGGCCAAGGCGTCAGAGTACGCCGCCCGCATCGACGACATCTACTGGAGCTTCTACCTGCCTTTGGATCCCTTGCTCCAGTTCATGGAGGACCGCATCCTGTCGGGCTACCTGCTGCACGTCTGGACCATGTTTATCGAGCTGGGCAAGAGGATCCCGCATGATGACCCGGCGCAGGAGAAGTTGGTTGATCTGCTCAAGGAGCTTGTGCATCTGCCCCCTATGGAGGTGCGGACGTGGGAGGTGAGTGCCGCTATTGATTCTTTATATACCCCCCCCCCTCCCGTGTTCTAGTCATGGTGCGAAGACACTTGGTCTGGTGAGAGCTGACGTTGCGCACAGGGGAACGATGCCCCGTGGACCGACCTGCCCACCCTCGACGACGCCCTCATCGCCGCGTGGGACGATCTATGTAAGCCCTACCTTCCTCTCCCTGATCATATTGCCTCTCCTGTCCTCTATTCCGCTTTCCCAACTGACAACACTCCCACTACAGACGACCCAGAAGTCCAAATGTCTGACCCAGAGAGCCACTGGGTGAACTACTTTGCCTTCCTGGGCCGCCTGGTCTGTGCCGAGGTGACGCCCGACTGGTGGGAGATCCCATCCATCACGCTCAAGGAGGTCCTCGCCGAGGACATCAACCCCAACTACCTGACCGTGTACAAGACCATGGCCCTGGCCGAGTACATGAACCACGCCGGCGACGCCTTCTTCGAGTGGTGCATCGACTCGGGCATGCTCGATACCAACGCCTCCATGTCCATCATCTCGCCCTTGCTGGAGAACCCTGTCCAGCGGGACTGGTTTGATCGGAGGCGGATGGAGGAGGATGATGATGCGGATTCCATTGGCTGAAATGGGTTTAACCCAGCATAAATGCCTCGACTGCATTTTTTGAATAAAAGGAATAGGACAGGATACTACAAGGTATATACGGTGTTTGGAGGTCATCTGGGTTGGTTTAGACGCAGCATTGTAGCGTTATATTGGTTTCAGAGAAAGAAAGACGCGAGCCATAGTACCGCATATATATCTACTATGACATCAAGGACAATAAGACCAAGACACAGCTCGCCTAAAATCCCAAGTAAATCTCCTCCCCACCCTCGGTCGGCCTCCCAACCTTAACCAGCGCCTTCTTCCTCCCCAGATCCATAATAATAGTAAACAAAGTCTGTGACTCCCCCTCTTTCACCCCAAGCCGGTTGATAGAACAGGGAAACCCGTCCTCGTCCTTGAAAAAATCCAGGACCCTCTGCAAATCAACCTCGCCCCTGTCCGCCACCAGCACCTGCGCCCCATCTCCAAAACCATCCGTCAAAACCGTCATCCGCGCAAGCCTCTCCCCCGAATCCGGCAACCAACCCGGCTCATCAACCCCAGGATGCTCAAGCAACAAATGGTTAGTATGCAGCACCCTCCCCTTCTTATCCGGCGTAATTTCCCCTATATCCCCCCGCCCACCAGCAAACTCAAGACCCACCGCTGAACTCGGGTCCCCGAGGAGGATATGCGCGCTGCCCGCGACGCCGCCCAATTTCTGCAGCGTGGTTTTCCCCTCTTCCAGGGAGTTTGACTCGAGGAGGGTGCGTAATGCCAGGTGCACGGGTAACCGTGAGGTGTCGAGACCGCGGGCGCGGATCGCGTTGAGGCAGACGCCTACGCCGGCGCTGTTGAGGCCTATCTTGCCGATTATGCCGGCTTCGGTGACCATTGCTATGGATGGGATGTTGTCGGTGGTGGTGGTGGTGGTGGTGGTGATGTGGAGGATGATTAGGTTGGGTGACTGGGCGGGTTGCCAGTCCCAGCTTTGCGCGAGGAAGCTTGACGATCCGGATGTTGTGGATGATGATGGATTTGGCGGGTGGAATGAGAGGCTTGTGCACCCGTCGCTGGGGAAGTCATCCTCACCGTCCTTACCGTTCACACCACCACCACCACCACCACAGCCATTGATCCCACCCTGAGTCTCCCCCTTGGCCCTCACAGCCTCAGCCTCGGTAAACAACCCAAACATAATCTCGGTGCGCACGTTCAGCGCCAGCACGTCGAGGAACCCGACCCCGGCACCCTCGGCGATGCCGCGCATCTCGTCCAGGTACCGCGGGCACGTCACCTCGAGCCGCGATACATATTTCTCTGCCTCACGCGTCACGGCGGGCCAGTCCAGGGCGCATTTTTGTTGAAAGAGGTGGCTGTAAAAGGCTATTGAGCCGTGGACTTGGGATTTGGCTCCGTGGCCGTGGGTATGGCCTATCTGTTGTTGTTGACGGTTATTTTGGCGCACTCGTGGATGGGATGGATGGATGGATGACAGGCATCTATGAGCAATAGGGTTAGTGTTGCGGGTGGACTTGCCTCTCGCGGGGGGCCTGAGCAGTGGAGTTGGAGCATCATGATTCTTTTGTGCTCGTTTCTCTTCCTCACGATACTCAGGTACTTCAGCTTGCTTCCTAGACTGAAAGAAATGTCATTGTATTGCAACCTTGTGGGAAGGAGATGGGAGAGGCCGTCCTACCAGTTCAAGTTCTCAATTGCCGGAAGTGCGAATCCACATTGCGCGGGGGCGACCGAAATGACGTGCCTCGTCCGGACACGGGCCGGCGTCAACGCAGGATCTACGGGGCAAATCGCAAATGGGGCTGCTTGTATGTGATGGAAATGTATAAAACTTGTCAACCATTATTCTCTTTTTATCCCCTAGATACTATGGGCGGATTTTTAAATCGTCACATCGACATTAAAGTTCACCCAATCGTCTTGTTAAGTATATATAAAAGCAGACACCGTTTACCCTAGATAGCGATTTTAAGGATAAATTAGCACATATTTCTTATTTAGTAACTTATAGGGTTTATAGCTAGTTAATTTTCTTCTAACGATAAGGTTAGAGATTTATAATATTAGTCTTTTAACTAAGTTAATTTGACTATCTACTATCTTTATAACTAAAATATTATTTAGTTTTATTTAGCTATATTCTTTTATTAAAAATATTTAGCTTTTTAATATCTAGAAACTTAAGTTTTTATACTTAAGTAAGCTTAATTTATATTTTGTTAAAAATCCAGATATATTTTAATTTAAGCTAAAAGCTTTTTAATATTATTATTAGGTTTATTTTTAGGTAGAAGGCTCCCCTAGTATAAAGTTATAATAGTTTATTATATACTATGTAATTCATTATATAATTCAATAATTCTATATATATAATTATATTACCGTAATATATTATATATATATAACTATACTATTATATAGTAGTTATATATTATATATATATCGACTAATATATTCTTAATTTCTTATATAAGTTTTTATCTTATCTATACTACGTAATATTTTATTATGGTGTATATTTAATTGAATACCTTACTTTCTTATCTTATAAGTTTAGATATAATCTTAATAATTCTTTATTAATTAGAGATAACTTTTGTAACTCAATAATAATTGTAATTCTAATATTCCATTTCAAATAATATATATAAATATATATAAATAATATAACGGAAATACTATAACTATTAATATACTAATATATTTTTATTTTAGAATACCTAAACGTTTCACTTTTCAACTTGTGTTATTCTTTTTATATTTTATTTTACTTAATAACTTACTTAGTACAGTTATTTAAGTCTTTTAAGCTTTTTTTAATTAAGTCGACTTTTTTATTTTACTTTAATTATTAAGCTACCTTTATTCCTAATTTCTCTAGCTCTTAATTTAATGATAACTTAAGTAATTAATAGGGCTTTTCTAACTATAATAAACTAATTAACCTAATATATTTCCTTCCTAAAAATAGTATTCTTAAGCCTAAGGCTTATAAAGAGTATACACTTACTCTTTATATATAAAGGTTCCCCCTAAATACTACGTAGCTATAGTTACCTATATACTACCTTAATAGTTACTCCTTATTAGAGTATACTATATAGTTTACTAGTAATTACCTATTTCTAAAATACTAGCTAAATAAGAGATATATTAAATCGCTCTTTATTTAGAATATTATTACTAAATACACTAAAATAAATGGTTCTATTAAAATAGTAGTTATAATATATACTACTATTATAAAAAGTAACTCTATTTTAATAAGCTAAATAGTTTTAAGTATTAACTATAACAATACCTAGGAAAGTATATATAAAGCTTATAAGATATTTAACTAGCTATTTATATTTATAGCTATAACTATAGCTAGCCTAAAAGGTCTAACTCTAGCCTATTCTTAAGTTAAAAGCCTAGTATTATTAAACTACCCTCTTAATACTATTATCATTAGTTAGCTAAAGATTATAATAACTAGTTTAGATATAGTACAGTTCTTAAATAATACCTTGTATTCTAATATTTATATTAATATTTATTAAAAGGTATTCTATAATAAGTATAGTGTTCTAATTAATTTAAATATATTAATTAGTAAAGATTTATACTAATACGAACCCTAGAAGACTAGGTACTTAGAAGGTATAGGGCTATAAAGTACCTTAAGAGACTAAGAGTAGAAAGCTACCCTAAAAAGAACTAGTACTACTAAAGAGGTAGATACCTATCTACCTTATTACCTTTATACCTACTCTATACCCTTAACCTTCCTATACTTTTTTCCTACTAACTACTTTTTCCTTATAAGCTTTATAAAAACCTTATTTATAATACTAACAATACTAATATTAAGACGGTAATATTAATAAAAGTTAATATATAGGATACTATTTACTTTATACTATATAATATATTCTAGTACTTAAACTTTATATTAATAACTATACTAATAAACCCCTACTAGAAGTACTTAAACCTATTTAACTTTATTTTAGCGTATACTAATTATAGCGCTATTAAGGATAATCTTAAATTAAATAACTATATAGTAGATATCTCTAACTCTATAAATAAGATATACTATAACCCTACTATAATTAATTCTATCCTTACCTTAGAGTACTATACTATTTATTATTAAATTAATATAACTTAGTAACTACCTACTTTTCTAATAAACCTTTATACTAAGTTAGAATTTCAGTACTATGTTTAGTTAGCCTTTAGAAAAGACTATAATAGACCTTACTACCCTTTTATATTCTTATACTAGTATATTTAGTAATTATATAAGTTTAGGTTTACTAGTAAGTAAATACTTCCCTACTAGTACTCCCCCCCCCTCTAGTATATACTAATAAGTAAGTAGGCTAAACTAACTATTAAGGGACTAGGGGTATATTCTAAGTATTAAAGCTATTACTTATCCTAAAATAGTAATTACTTAGGTTTATAAGATAAATAAAGCTTATTAAATAGTACGTAGTCCCTTATATAAATTAATAGTACTAATACTAATTATACTTATAGCCTCAGATAAGTAAATTACTAGTACTATATATTCCTAGGTTCCCTAATATACTAAATAAGTACTTTCCCTTTAGTATAAATAACTATATCTAATATATATAAGATAAAGATAATTAGCTTTTTAGTTATATAAAGTATATTTTCCTACTTAATTACCTATATAACTAATATATCTTCATCGTTCTATAGCCTATCTATCTATTTAATTATTAAGACCTTATCCTTAGGCTTTAAGTTATAAATAAGGTTAAGAATAAGGCTATTATTATTAATATTATAGCTATATAGCTAGCTAAGCTATATATACTAGAAGTTAAGGGTGTTAATATTATCTAGAATAATTAGGATATTTACTAGCTTTAATTATAATTGTAATGTAGGTAAGACCTCATATTCCTGCTTCTTTACCTATACCTTATACTATAGTATTGCTAACTTTAAGAATAATTCACTAATTAATTAAAATTTAAATAATAACCTATTATAACTATTAGCCCTTATCCCTTCTACTTATAATATTACTAACCTTAAAAGTAAGTAATTATTTACTAGAGTAATTTATATCTTATTTAGTAAATAAATATATATTTCTTCTTAATCTACTTTATTACTAATAATGAAATAAGTTTACTCTACTACCTATAGCTATTTTATATTAGTTATAGTTTATACCTTACCTCCTTATTATCTTAGTTACTATACTAATATACTAATAAGTTCTTATAATAGTTACTTATCTTTTAATAGGTTTCTCTTCCTTTTTACTTTTATTATTATCTTTTAATTAATCTAAAAAAGCGTAGTAGATTCACCTCTATAAAAATAAATAGTATATATAATATATCTGGAGAGTATAAGTACTCTTAAAACTAGTAAAATATATACCTTTTCTAACTAAGCTATTTATATCAAGTTTATTAACTACTATATTAAGTACCACCTATAAGTATAAAGTTTAGCTATAATAACTTATTACTCTAATAAAACCTTAAGCTTAACTAGTATAAACTTATAATATAGTTAATATATTATAATTAAGTAAGGTTATTAAGATTCTTATATAATATTAGTCTAGACTTAGTATAGACTAAATTCTATAGAGCTAGAACGGATTTTATTAGAGTATAAACTAAGCACTAAACATATAAATTTATAGTAGGGTATATAGCGATAAATTATATAATTAATAATAAATTATACAGTTAGCGATACGGATTAAGTACTATAGCTACCTAGTAGTAAAATTAATAACTTTAGTATATATCTAGTATTAGTCTTAAAATAGTTCAGCGTATTTCCTAAAGCACTAGTAAACTTAGTACTATCCTACATTATATTACCTCCTATACTATACCATTTTCAAACACACTATACCTATTTTATAATATATTATATTAAAACTAATATACTATATCTATCTCCTAATATCCCCTAATAGGCTATTTTAATTCTATCTTCTAACGTAAAACTTATACTTTTTCCCCTAGTATTAAGCTAAGAATTAACTTATTTTCCTTCTTTCTTATACCTTTAACTAGTACTACTCCCTTATTTAAGTTAGATCCTTACTTTAAGTATTATACTAGGTAAATTAATAGTAAGATATATTAAACTAAATGTATTTACTAAATTACTATAATGTCCCCTATAACTATAACTTTCTCGCCTACTATTAAGTAGCTGTTTTACTATAACTAGGGCCGTGAACTACTTACTAATATTCGATATATACTATGTTTTATAAAAAATAAGTGTTATAGAATACTAAATTATAGATATCTTATTTACTATAGCTATAGCTATCTTAGATATTGGAAGTCCTTTCACCTAGTATAACTATAGTAACCTTTACTAAAAGTAGACTATAGCTTTATTTACAATTACCTAGGACTATATATATTATAAGTACAAGTTATTTAGAAGGAGAGAGCGACTATTATTATATTCCTCTAAATATTTCCTCAAAGAAATTAACCTTTCTATTAACTAACTAAGAGATCTATCTAATTTATATAGATATAGAAAAGTATTACATACTGTGCTCCTTCTAATTTTATTAAATAAAGACTACTAGATATTTACTTATATTTATTTTAGCTATAAGAGTATTCTAATTATTATTCAAAATGAGGTATTATAAATAGCCTTAACTAACTTCAAAGAGTAGAAATATATTTCAATTACTAGAACTTGTAAAACTTATTACTTAAGCTATATTTATATTTAAGTAAATAAAAAACTTCCTAAGTTTATTATATAAGTTTTAAACTAGTAATATAGGAGTATAGAAGTAGTTTAGCCTTTAGAATAGGCGCTCTTTTAATTATTTATAGCCTATACCTATATAAGGTTATTCCAACTAAGCTCGCTAATAGAATAGCTTTCTTAACCGCTATCTTATTAAATAGGGGCTTTTATAGGAATATATACTTTCATTATTAGGGCTAAGATAGAACTTGCCCTTAAGGTAATTAGTTTAATAGAAGGACTCTTTAGAGATCTTTAGGATATCGTAGAATTCATAAGGTATAAGAGGTACTAGAATAGAAGCTAGTTTCGTTCTTAGGTAGTTTCGCTCTTGGCTAGTTTCGCTCTTAAGCCGTGTACATTCAAGGCCTAGGGTCCCTTTAAATAATGGTGAAAGCTTAAAGACCCAGTATTCGAAAAAGAAAAAAAAAGAATTGAGAAAATGAGAAGACTCTGTCTTGGCTTATGGCCTCATCTTTGTCACCTTACACTGGGTTTTAATGATGAGGTCGGAATATATGAACTACTAACAGGAACGAGCCTATGTATAGGATATTACAAAGGCAAGATTATATCAGTTTCAATGCCGGCAAATTTGTCCTTGTGAGATCGATGTCTGGCATTCCATTTAGCCTGTGAGATACTGCCAAAGTTTTCTGCCTCATTGCTTCGCAGGGGAAACTATATCCTGAGACTGGCCCGCCTCACAATACTTTTCGGAGCGCGACTTTAGAACTAGCAAACTAATAAGCAGCCTGCCATACTTCGATGACTGTCTGGTTGAATGCAGCCTTCCTGGAACGAAATCGAAGTGGGAAAGCAACCACAGTGTCCTGATTGCCAAACAAATGATGCTGTATTATCCATGCACGCAAGTGTGCGCTTCTGCGATGGCTGATTTGTGATCGAGGATCAAATCGGACCATGCATACGCTTCTCGGGGCGCGTTCTAAGATGTGGGGTGGGAAACACCCGGTGGTAACATAATAGGTGCCCAGGTTTACAACGACCTCAGGAATTCCCGGCGCGCGTCGTCGGGGAGTTGTTAATGCTGAAGGTATTAAATTGATTGTCAATTGTAGGCTGGACAGGGTAAGTACGCAACTAGGTAGGTACATGTAGTTACGCTGGTCTGCGCGACGCGGACTGGTTCACACAGAAAAATGAACATGTTAATTACAGCAGAGGCGGGGACGGGATCATCAGACATCCACCGCCTAAGTCCGCTCTAGTCGCTCAATCAAGTGGTTGGTTAGACAGCTTCGAAGGTACTCTCGTCAATTTCTGCGGTACGTCACCTCCTCCGGTTGGCCAGGACGAGAAATAACAGTCATTAACAAAGCTGAGGCAGACTTGAGGACAAATTCTGCCAAGACGGTTCACACAACATGGTCCGGACGCACAACATTTGAAGGTTTAAGTTGTAACGGACGATATACGTGGGCCCTACGGGTCACATAAGGATGGCCATGGGTCAGGGATACGCTTTATTTTCGAAAGTCAAGTCGATCTGGCCCTTCTTCTGTCAGCGCCCTACCCTATATATCCAGTCGACTAACTACCCGGCATGACGCCTTTGTGCTGGCACTGTTTTGAGATAGACAAGGCGTTCAGCTGTCCCTCAAATCTGAGACATTGGCAAGGATAGACTCCTCTAGGGTCACCCATCCCGGGCGTCCGAGATCTCGAAGCAACTGCTCAGCCTTGTCACGAGGCTTAATTTCAGTGAGATCTCTTCCGCCAGAGAAGTTGTCGGGGAACTTCCTGTCAGGCGCGGCCTTTCGGAGGATGTCGAGTATTTCATCCATGCTAAATCGTCCAGCAAAGCCAAAGATCCGTTGGTCCTTGACGTGTTCGAAAATGGCGGCTGCGACGTGTAGTCTACCGGTATCACCATGGTCGATGAACCATTCTGGCAGCAACTTAGCAAACATCACCCATTTCGATTACCCCCGGGGAGGGGGACTTTGAACTTACGTGCTGGGAACAGGCGATGGAAAGACGTTAGCTGTCCACGCCAAAGTCCGGCAGGGATAACAGCGCTGCTGGGGTAACCCTGATGAACTGGATCAATAGACTTGCCGAAGTTGACAGGAGTGAGAACTGATGATTTTTTGTCAGTGTTTTGTATAAATAGACGACGCCCGGCAAAATCTCACCTGTATTAACGACTAAGTCGGGGCGGCTGCCGCGGTTTTCCTTGTGGTACTTCCACACCGCCCGCTCAGACTCCGTTTTGCTAGCGGCGTAGACGGTGGTGCCACGGTCCTCGGTGTAGGGAGGTTCAGCCCATGCAGCCTTGACTGCGGCATCATTCCATGTATCCTCAGTCACATCGAAAGCGGGCGTGCCTGCTTCAGGGAAAGTGGCTGCCGATGATGATGAGGTGAGAACGAATCGCTTCACGGAAGGCTCCTTATAAGCCGTCTTAAGGGCATTCAGTGCAAAAGTGATGGCTGGGGGGATGACGGCATTGGGGTCCGCCGAGAGGGACACGATGCTGGCAGTGTGCACGACGACGCTGGTGCCTGTTATATCGGGGTCAGCCTTTGGGGTATCCATTCCCTCAACAACCGAGGTACGCCAACATACCTTTGACGGCCTCGTCGAACGCGTCCTCGGCCATTAGGTCTTCGACCTTGTAAAGCTCAAAGTTGCCCTTTCCGTACTTCTGGTCAAAGAGCGCTTGGACCCAAGCGTTCTTCTCCATGTCCCGGACAGTACCCCGCACTTTGTAGCCATACTGCAGGAACTGGTCGGCAGTGTTGGTGCCCAATAGTCCATTGGCTCCAGTGACAAGCACAAGGGAGCCCTTCGGTACTGCTAGGTTGTGAAGAGATGCCATGGTTACCGAGTATTGAGAGGTTGGAACAAGATGATTTGGGGAGCGCTGAGAGGCAACGGTGTGAAAGTTATGTTCGGAACTGCAGGTGGCATCTTCGGGTTTATAACGTTGAACCTTAGCACCAGCGTCTTTTGCATGACAGTGACAAATTCCGGAAACAAGCAATGATTGGTGATCCTCTGCCGCGGTACGTGGGGAACAGGGTTTCCGAGGGTCCACCAATTCCAATGGAAAATGGAGATGCATGACCAGATTGAATCGCAGTAGTGCATGTCTCTTGACTTACGGAGACGGGGTCTTATAAAGACCCGAATAGATTGAAGGTAGCCCGTTGCACTCCACTACTAATTATACATGTAAATAGTACCTCTATAGTCCTCTCTCTTATTTATTTAATAGAGATTAAGTTAAGTTCTATTAATATCAGTATATTTAGCCTATGAGTAGTTTATACTAGTACCTTAATTAAAGTAACTACTAAGTATAGAGAAGGTAAAAATAGCTGTTTATAATAGTATTTCGTTACTATTATAATAAAAATTCTTACTACTTTCTACTTCCTATTAACCCTCTTGTCTTTATAGCTATAGAACTACTATAATAAACAAATATTATTTATATAAATACTTTAGCTATAAAGTATAAGAACGTATGTATAAGCTTACCTTATAATAAGCTATTATAAAATATTATAAAGGTATTTATAATAGTATAAAGGTAGTTTAAATAGTTAATTTATATTTGAAGAGTATATTATATAGTATTTTAGAGTTAACTAGCTTAAAAATATATTATTAAGGTAAATACTATAAGTAACAGAAAAAGTTATAAGATTATTAATAGAAAGAAAAAAGAGGAAAAGTTATAAAGTATATAATTATAAAGCCCTTAATTCTACTAATACTCTATAAGTATAGTAGGTATTTATATAATTCTAAGTATTCTTATAAGATATAAATTTCTTTAATATAATAATTAGTAATACTAATATTAAAGAAAGTAAAGGTAGGTATAAAATTAATCAAAAATTGTAAATAAATACTATTCGATATTATATTTAATATAATTAAAATTAAAAGAAAATATAAGCAAGGTAAGAGATTATAGTAAGTAGTAGAAAAGCTTAGTAGTAGCTAAAGTTATAATAGTATATATATATCTATAATAAGATATATAA
>MAVT02000899.1:0-19504 GCA_001702395.2 Diaporthe helianthi | reverse complement strand
ACATACATACATACATACATACATACATACATACATACATACATACATACATACACACATACATACATACATACATACATACATACATATGCATGCACGTACCCGAGGTATCAGGCTGACAAGGTTCCCCAAAACCCCCCCGTCCAGCCCGACGAACCCACCACAAACACCAAGGCCAAGCTCGTCTTCGTGCATGGCTTCAGCGACCACGTGGGCCGGTACTACGGCTTCTTCCCACACCTCGCGGGGTCGGGGATAGCAGTGTACGCCTTTGACCAGCGCGGGTGGGGCCAGAGCGTCGGCCGGCCGGCGGACCGTGGCCACTCGGGCCCGACATCGCAGGTGCTGTCTGACATGGCCGCCTTCATCAGCGAGGTCGCCATCCCGGCCGAGCCGGCGGGCGCCCCGGTCTTTGTCATGGGCCACTCGATGGGCGGCGGCGAGGTCCTCGCCCTGGCCAGCACGCCCGAGTACGAGGAGAGCATCGTGTCGCGCGTCAAGGGCTGGATGCTCGAGGCACCGCTGATCGGCTTTCCGCCCGCGTCGAGGCCCGGCGCCCTGAAGGTGTTTGCCGGCAGGCTGGCGGGGCGTGTCCTGCCGCGCATGAAGCTGGCAAACCCCATCCCGCCCGAGGACCTGAGCCGCGACCCCGCGGTGGTGCAGAGCCTGCGCGACGACGAGCTGTGCCACGACACGGGCACGCTGGAGGGGCTCGCGGGCCTGCTGGACCGCACCGCCGAGCTGGCGGCGGGCAGGTACCGCCTGAGCCCCCGGGTGCAGAGCCTATGGCTCGGGCACGGCGATATGGACAAGGCCACGTGCTTTGACACGGCAAAGTCGTGGTTCGACAAGCAGGAGCAGGTCCCCGACCGGGAGTTTCGCAAGTACGAGGGCGCGTTCCACCAGCTGCATGCTGATACCGGGCGGGAGGAGTTTTACGCTGATGTCGAGAGGTGGATCCTGGCGAGGTGCGGTGAAGCTGCCGCCCCTAAGGAGACGGAGGCCTCGCAGCAACCTCAAGCTGGGGCTGACAAGGTCGGGTCTAAGCTATGATGTCTAGGCGGGATTTCTAGTGCTTTGGGGTGAGACGAAGTGACGAACTCAGACGAACTCAGGCACCCCGTCTTGTGCATGTGGCGGTGGTGGCCGCTTCACTTTACAGTATGCAGTGGTTACAAACCTGGGCCCGAGCACTTGGACGCTTCCTGGGTCGGAAGAGTCCATTGTTCTTATCCTATGACTTCAACAACAGATCCTATCAGTGACTTGTACGACGACGATATTCTATCCCAGTCCAAACCACCTCATACAAATAAATGCCCATAGTCCGCTAGTCTGTTTCCCGGAGACGGAGACGGGTCGAGCATGTATCTGCCGTGCTAAAAGATCTAGAGGTTCCAGTGGTGGTTGCACGACACGATCATAACGCGGTGCGAAGTGGTTTGGCTTGGCGAGAATGGCCAGGGGCGGAACACCACAACGAGGCGGTGCCGGGCTGGCTGATGATGGTTGATGTTGATTTTAGGCCGGTGTGCACCGGGCCCAGTGCCTCCTACATCGAGCCCAAGCACTACATGAACTAGGTATCTGCTGCAGGACCAGAATGTGCCGTAATAACTGCAGTGCATCGCACCGTGGCACTGGCTGGCTGGTCGGCTATGTCGATGGGGGTTGAAACGCTTGGGGTTCCCGAGCTGCGCCGAAACATGGGGGACACGGTATAATAGATGGCATGTGCCCCGTCAATTAGCCTTTGCGAATAGGGCCTTTTCCCTTCTCCTCCCTCTTCACTTTATTACACAACTACCAGCACCGAATTCAATTTACCAGTTCTTCATGGTCCACAAATATAAATGCTATCCCAGTGCCGTTGTTCTTCCGCATATCTTCTCACTGAACATGAATCGCTCCTTTGAGCTCACCGCCGGTCCCCACCCGAGCATGTCGAACCTACCTACTGTGTACTTAGGTAGTGTGAGCGGTACAACGAGCACGTCTGACTTGTCTAATAAGTTCTCTGCTGTTCTGTTCTGATAAGAAAGAACCCAGCATCAACCAGTCAGCCCAATGGACGATTTGACGAGCAGCCCCGTAGCTGGCACGACCTGCAGCTCACGGGATGCGACACGGCTACGAAGGACTAATGATGAGGCCCTCCACCTTCTCCCCACACACAAAAGTAACAGCATTACACGATGTCATGCAGCTCAGAGTCAGCGGGAGCGGGGTGCTCAACCTGGCCCAACAGCTCTGCTGTTGTCAGCTCCAGGATTAGACGGTCATTTAGACCCCTCTGCAGCTCGCTCTCGCTCTTTAGCGTCAATGCCAAGCATGAGGCTGCCCTCCGCTTCCCGCGATAGCTCTGGGATTTTTGGCGCGACGGAATACTCATGGGCCAAGGAAGAAGAAGATAAAAAGGGCCTCCTTCAATCAAAGCCTTAAGAGGGTGGGTACCAGGTAGGGAAGTTTCCTTTGGAAGGTTTGCGTATATAAGTTACACCCGTGTGACAGAAACTCTGTCTTGTTTGTCCTTTGTGACAGTTCTCTGCTCTGTTGCTTTGCCACTTCTGGAGAAGTCTAACCCAACAAACAAAAGCTCGGCCTATCGCACTGGACGGACGTACGCCCGCCTCGCTTACATCACGACGCCAACTGGCCCGCCACCTCGTTCTTGTGTCGCTTCTCTGTCGTCCTGTGTACACGAAGCACATACGCCCTTCTGCCATCACCAGGCAGACAGGCAGATAGGCAGACAGGCAGACAGGCAGACAGGCAGACAGGCAGACAGGCAGACAGGCAGACACAGCCCGAGTCGACAGCCGAGTCGACACCCCAGTCGACACAAGATGGAGCCCGACCTCTCCGCCTCCATCACGCACCACCCGCATCCTTTCAACCTCCACCACCACGCCTCCAATGCCTCGCGGTCCAACAATCACCCACCAATGTCTGGCGCGCGGTCCACCCATGGCAACAGCAACGACGACGACAACGGCAAGGTCGCCGCGAGCACTGCCCTCGAGGCTGAGCAGGTAAAAGGCGACCAGGAGGGGGCACACGCGCGGCATCCCCCGCAGGCCGAGGATGTCGAGAGCCAGAGGACGGGTGGCCGTCTCCCGCGGTACTCTGTCGAGAGCGACCCGTATGGCCTATCGGCGGGGTACAAGACAGCCGACGAGCTGGAGAAGATCAAGGCCAACATCTCTAGGAAGCGTGACGGCCTGCCCTCCTCCTCCAACGCCGGCAGCGGCAGCATCAGCAGCAGCACCTCGTCGCCCGCCTCCAGCCTGAGGCGCGGCAGGTCCAGTCTTCTGCCCAGCTTTGGCAAGAAGGCCGTTCAGTCCCACCGCGTGCAGGGCTTCTACAACCGCCAGAACGAGACCATCGAGCGCATGCTCAAGTCGGTCGACGAGCACGTGGCAGAGGCCAAGCAGGAGCAGGGCGAGGACCAGCTGAAGTTCAAGATCGCCGTCTGGGGCTCCTTTGTCGCCAATGTCGTGCTGGCCGCCCTGCAGGTCTATGGCGCTATATCCTCCAGCTCCCTCTCGCTCTTTACCACCATGGCCGACGCCATCTTCGACCCGCTCAGCAACGTCACGCTGATCTTTGCCAACCGCGCTGTTCGTCGCGTCGACCCGGCTCGCTTCCCCTCGGGCAAGGCGCGTCTCGAGACGGTGGGAAATATCACCTTTTGTTTCCTGATGACAGCCGTCTCCTTCATCCTCATCGCCTTCTCCGCGCGCGAGCTGGCCGACCGCCAGGGCGAGGACGGAGTTAACCGCTTCCACCTCCCCTCCGTCATCGCCGTCAGCGTAGCCTTCGCCACCAAGCTGGCTCTGTTCCTCTACACCTGGGCCCTCAAGGACCGGTACTCGCAGATCCTGATCCTGTGGCAGGACCACCGCAACGACCTGCTCATCAACGGCTTCGGCATCCTGACCTCGGTCGGCGGCTCCAAGCTCATCTGGTGGATCGACCCTGCGGGCGCCATCATCATCTCCGTCATCATCAGCGTCGCCTGGCTGCGCACCGCCTTCACCGAGTTCCTCCTGCTCGTCGGCGTCGTGGCCTCGGTCGAGACCCAGCAGCTCATCACCTACGTCTGCTGCACCCACAGCCCCGCCATCCGCCAGATCGACACCGTCCGCGTCTACCACTCCGGCCCGCGCCTCATCGCCGAGGTAGACGTCGTCATGGACCCCAACGAGTCGCTGCAGGAGACCCATGACGTCGCAGAGGACCTACAGTTCAAGCTCGAGAGCCTGCCCGATGTGGAGAGGGCGTATGTGCATGTTGACTATGAGACGGATCATAAACCTGAGCATTTCTTCAAGAAGGATCTCTAAGGATCTCTGAACGAGGATTTCCTGCATCTGGATGAAGTTGAATCGCTACTTTCACCGCTTTTATTTAGACATGAAGCATATCGGGCGTTCTGTTGTGGATTTCATTTTGTGACTGATGAATTAGATATGCCCCTCCTGCTGCACTAGCATACAGACACGATTCTGGGCCACAGCTTATTTTGTGCGTTTTCGTGATCGGTGACATGGAGTCGGTCTATACGTGCACTCGTAGGCAGCAGACTGCGAATTGACCGGATTTGGGTATGGCCCAGTTGAGGGTCGGATGGCGTGACAGTGCATTGGCACGAGCATACCCGCCAGACGAGATGATACTGAAGTCAACAGGTGCCAGTCTGCGAGCACTGTACCAGCCGTGTTTTTTTCCACGAAATCAGACCGGGGCAAAGGCCGGAGAAATGGCCAGGCTTGGGACCGGGGAAAGGCGGTGGGGGGGGAGGTTACAAGGGTACCCACCCGTCTTCTAAAGTTGACGACATTTACGAGCAGCATGGCGTAGACCCGACACCGGGGCCGACATGAGGAGGAAGCGTCGTCTGTCTTCCGACCCGACTGCTGAGTCCTGACCTATTATTACCATGGGCTAGCTTTTGATATAGAGACCCAGCTGCAGACGACGGGTGGAAGCTCGAGAAGAACAGGCGACGCCTCTATGCTGAGGACGTCTCTGGTCTTCAGGCTTCTTCGACTCTTCCGCCTCGAATCACCCGGGATTCGATCAACGACCGACCGTGTGATATCAACATGTCCGTCTCTGGACATCAACCATTGCCACCCACGCACGACGCATGGCCGCCCGTGGACGCACCTTGGCAACCTTGGCCGGCCCACCCGTCCCAAGCCCAATGGCAACATCATTGATGCGGCTGTACTTCGAATGTTGTGATAGCTTCCGTTGCTGCAGCACTGGGCAGGGCCTGACGTGTAAACATGTAAGCGCTTGACGCGTGAGTGCAAATTTGGGCAATTCCGGTGCCATCTGCCGAGCAATCGACTGGTCCTCCCACTGCAGGGTTTTGCCTCCTTTCCAGTCGCGATGAACCAGTCATGAAGAGTGCTACCGTGGTAATCGCCCTTGACGAGGCCATATCTCCTTGACGACTTATTTCCCCTCGATTGCGACAGATGTCTGCATACACATTTCTGTGTTCCCCGCGTGGGGGCGCTGTGCCTTGGCGAATAAACTGCTGAGAATATAACGTCTTTGCCCCAGCACGTACTATGGAGTGCACAGAAGGAAGAGAGACGATCAAGTAGAGTTTTTATGCATGCCATTTTCGGCACTACTCTATATTAAATCCGCTGTCAATCGGATAGTGCAGCAACTCCGGTGTTTCAATTTCCGGCCCGTGTGGTTGCCTGAGCGTGTGTTCCATCGGACACTCGCGAACTTGTCGGCAAACTCGCTCTAGACTTTTCATTACCATGACAGGGTCTGTCACGGCGGCCCGGCCGCATGCCACCGATGAGAAGTCGGTGGTTGTGCTGCAGGACGACGGGGTTGGTGACAGCCCGTCTGTCACGGAGGTGCTCGAGGAGAAGCCCAAGAGGACTTGGAAGTCGTATCTGTGGGACACTTTCGACAAGTCGCCCGAGGAACGCCGTTTTCTTTTCAAGCTTGATGCTGTGCTTATGACACTGGCCTCTCTGGGATACTTCATCAAGTACCTCGATCAGGTGTGTTCCTAACCCACCCAGGATTTCAGGAGTCTCTTACACATTCAACCTTACAAGGTCAACCAACTGGTTCATTTGCAGCATGTGGGCTAAACTAAACTATTGTTGACAGGTCAACATTAATAACGCTTTTGTATCTGGAATGAAAGAAGACCTCAAGCTGTTTGGCAATGAATTGAATTACATGCAGGTCTGCTGGACTGTGGGATACGTCGTGGGAGAAATCCCCAGGTAGGATCACCACCGGCCTGGCCTGCTCAAGTGGCCTACCGGTATTGATGACCTCGGGATGCTCAAGTGGTCCTGAAGGAAGTCATTGATCGAACTCAGCTGACCTACTCTCGCCAGTAATCTGTTGCTCACCCGCATTCGTCCGAGTATATGGATCCCGATTTGCGAGGTAGGTTCAAGAGTTTACATGTGCAACACATCACATGTGCAGCTATGGAAATCACTTATTAACAACCACCATTCACACTTGCAGGTCACATGGTCGGTGCTCACCATCTCATTGGCAAAATGCAAAACAGCCACCCACATTTACGTTCTCCGTTTCTTCATCGGTCTGGCAGAGAGCACCTTCTACCCAGGAATGCAGTACATCATCGGGTCCTGGTACCGCAAGGACGAGCTGGCCAAGCGCTCGTGTCTCTTCCACGCCATGGGCAACGTCGGATCCATGGTCTCGGGCTACCTCATGGCCGGGGCTCACAACCTCGACGGCGTGCATGGATACCATGGGTGGCAGTGGCTATTTATCACGAACACCGTGGTATCGCTTCCCATTGCCATCTCGGGGTTCTTCTTCCTCCCGGACCTGCCCGAGATCACGAGGGCGTGGTACTTCACGCCCGAGGAGATCGTCATCGCGCAGGAGCGCATGCGCCTCGAGGGCCGGGCCCAGCGCGCCCCTTACACCAAGGCCAAGTTCAGGAAGATCTTCTCGAGCTGGCACATCTGGGCGCTGGTCATACTGTACATCCTCTTCAACAACGGTAACGGCGGCTCGTCGCAGCCCGCCTTCCCCCTCTGGCTCAAGGACCAGGGCTACAGCCTGCGCGAGGTCAACCTGTACCCCACCATCACAGAGGTGGTGAGCATCGTGACCACCCTCGTCTACGCCTGGACGTCCGACAGCCTGTTCCGCGGCGCCCGCTGGCCCGCCATCGTCTTCTCGGGCCTGGTCAAGATCATCGCCTACGTGCCGCTGACGATCTGGGTCGGCATCCCCGACAGCTTCAAGTGGGCCGCTTTTATCCTGTGCGGCTTCGGCGGCGGCATCTCGGGCCTGACTTTTGCCTGGGCCCACGAGATCTGCAGCGATGACAACGAGGAGCGCGCCCTCGTCACGGGCGCCATGAACCAGATGGCGTACGTGTTCCAGGCGTGGCTGCCTCTCGTCATTTGGCAGCAGGTCGAGGCCCCCGCGTATCCAAAGGGCTACCCCAGCATGGTTGGCCTGTCGGTCGGGCTGATTGCTATCGCCTTTATTATTCGTTTTCTGCATAAGCGGGAGATCCGGCTTAAGACTGCCGCGGGATCGTCTGTTGTTGCTTGAGTTTGTCAGTGTCTGCATTGGGCTTGTGGGCCGTGGTTTGGTCGATGTAATTGGTCACCGGGCTCAATATACATACTTGAGTAGTTGGTTCGCCGGATAGAACCAAAGTTGGCAGAAACTGATGTTGCATGCAGAGCCCTCGAAAGACCAGCTGAGTGTCTTTAGGATGGCGTTGAAGGCCAGCCCTGTAGGGCCCTGTAGAGTTGGTTTAAGTGTTTATTCTCAAACGGTCTCATTAGAAGGAACAGTACATAGATGCCAATGCCATGTATGTATTCGACTTCTAATTTGCATGCCTATTATGTAGAGGATTTGAAGACCTTGGTGCAGCAACTACTTCTACTATAGGGATACAATTCATACATTATAGTCTTTACCTCTAAACATTAATGGTTTATAAAACGGTTTAGGTTACCATACCGCATATAGTCCGTTGATGCTCTCTTGGATCTTTCTGACCTGCCCCCGGAACTATTTGACTAACCACAATGTCAGAACTTTAACACGTTGACAGGTCCGAGTGCTCATCAAAGCCCTGGAGTGCTGAGCACAACATCAGAATAGCAAGTGGTTTCGTTTCTACCCCCCGTACTTACTTAAGTAACTAGGTATAAAATGTATGCGGTGGCTTCATACAGTGGAAGTGGTAAACGCTCAAAGGCTCGGCGTTTCACAACAGCAAGCACTTGAGTGTGACTACCTGGGTAGATTAAATTCATATATGTAAGGATATGTACAAATTTGTCACTTGATTAAGTGATAGCACTACATGACAGCATTGATTGTCAAGTGAAAATGTATGTGACAGGAGACGTAGCCTTGGAACCTCAATTGACTCATCATTGATATCTACCTAGGTACCTAAGGTATAGGAGCCTCCAGATGCTACATGTAACGCCTGTGCAACATTTGCACAAATTTCCCTTGGCTCCTCGTCAAGCTTTCAGCATTTAGTCAATGTACATCAAAGTGCATTTGCATGTGTGAATAAGACCCCTTGTGCTGGATCCCACTCATACAATGCCAGTGGAGGCCTTTTTCCCAGAGATATATTGATCCTGTCTTTCTTTTCCGAGGTTCCCTGAACATGTTTGATAGCTTTTCGATTCACATTGAAAGACCTCGGTACTGGATGTCTTCGAAATCACATTCGCGGTTAAAGAGGACATGCGGTGTCACGTCACAGCCTCATTGTCAACAACTGGGTATCTGGCAGCTCTAGAGTCTCGAGAGACGACACCCAGAATTCAACGCCTCACTGAGCAGGGCCGCATATCCCCTCACCACGGGGGCCGGATGGCAGGAGAACACCACAACAGGGCTCGCAAAGCCTCCCAGCCCTTTGGTTTTTATCGTTGGTGCAGCTAAAGCATCGTCCGTCTCGTGCGCCGCATTCCAGGCGCTGCGCTTGCTCGCAGATTTGGCCGCCGCAATAGATGAGGCCGAGTCGCGGAGCGCTACAACGCAACCGCGTCAGCGCTAAGCGACGCCATGAACAAGAAGTTGAGAGACGATGATATCGGGACATACCTACTCAACATCAACTCGGTTACAGGGACCGCCTTCTGCATCACAGGCATGGCCCCAGCAGACCGGATAGCCCGCTCCATCTCGACTCTGTCAACTTAGAACCCTGCGCCTCAATCAGGGCTATGAAAGACACATCCTTCGTGTCAACGTCCGACCCGAGCGTACAAATCTCGCCCAAAGCCTACGTTTTCCTCCTCAAAGTCTCGGCCCCGTCGAGGGCAACGCGACCACCGAGGCGCACGAGCTACTTAGGGCTTGTGGGAACCCTCATGCATGCTCGCGGACTCAGAGACCAACATTGATCGGCACCAGCTGTGAGTAAGATTTGAAGTCAACACTGCGACAAGTGAAGGGGCAAAACGTCTACAGGTGTCGGCTACGATCCTTGCGCTGCTCAATTGGCCGGTAAGTACGAGTGGCATCTTTGTCTGAAGGGAGCAGGTCGTTCCTTTAAGTGCAAACTTGACGTATTAGTTCTCTGTGAATAAGTCAGAATACCCACTCAGGCACCACCCCCTCGCGCCCACTACTATTTTTAGATATCCTCAAAATTACTACTTAACTTTATAATTAAATTACTTAATAAATACTAAAGTTATTTATAATTTAATTAGGATATATCTATCTCTAGCCCTTAAGCTTTAATATACTTAGCTAGTATATCCTTATCATTACTATTAACCTTATTATTATTAAGTTCTACTAGGGTATCTACTATCCTATATCCTATAGTAGCCCTCTCTTTTTTAAGCATAATAATATTAATAAATACCTTATTTAGGTCTAAAACTACCCTATACTACTTTTAAGTTACTTAATTCTTAAGTATATTTATAAGAATATCTTACTCTACCTCTACTATAGCTATATACTAGCTAAGTTTATTAAAGCCCTTACTAAACTTCTAGAATAAAAGATAAGCTATAAGTAATATAAAGCTATTACTTAACCTATATAATTTAGACTTAATTAATATAATATAGTAAAAAGAGTAAGGTATTTATAAAGCTATTAAAGCTAATTCCTTATTAATAGGATATTATAGTCTTTTCTAAATAAGCACTATAGTAGGTAGATTAAGTATAATAACTACTAACTTTAAATAAAGAGCTTTTTTATAGTATTTAGGCTAAATTCCTATTATAAACTATACTTTTTTAACTTTTATAGTAGTAAAAGCTATATTCTAAGTAGAGTTATAAGTATATAAGAACTACTCCTTTAAAGATTCCTCTATATTATAAAGGGCTACTAATAGCCCTAGTTACTAGTAATACTATTACTTTAATATAGAGAAAATACCTATATTAAAAAGCTATAATATATAAGAATAATATACTAAAAGGAAAATAAGCTATATTTAATTACTAAAATAAACCTAAAAAAAGTTCTTAGTTATATATAAGTAGTCGCTATCTAGAATAAATACTTACTAGCCCTTATTAGTAGCTAGCTTTATCTTTAAAATAAAGACCTTTTCTAGCTATAATAACCTAAGTTAATTATTAGTCTACCCTATATCTAAGTATATAAATATCTATTAAGTAAACTCCTTAAGGTTCTTATTAGGAAACTACTATTATTATATTAATTTAGCCTTAAAAATAACTAAGAGTAGAAGGATATAGCTAGTTATACTATAATACTTTATTACTATAATTTAAGCTTAAAGGAGTACTTTTTTCTTAATAATTAAAGTCCTTATAGATATACTAAGAACTAAACTATTATCCCTATTACCCTTTTAAATACTAATCTTATTAATATACTACTAATTCTTTTTAGGGACCTTAGTAAGGTTTAGGATATTAAGATAATTATAGAACCTACTTAAATTCTTAGCTATAGTACTATTTATATAATAATAGTTAATTTATATAGCCTTAAGGGTTTTAATTAGTAGATTCTACTTTAAAAAGCTATAATACTAGTTTTTTCTAAGTAAAGTATAAATAGTTAAATTAAGGTTTTTATAGTTAAGGATCTATAGAGTAAAGTATTAGAGTATTACTTAGGTAGAAGGATTAGTAAGGCTACCCTATATAATAACCTAGCTAGCTAAATAACCTTCTTATACTATTTATAGCTTCTAAAGAGTTAAATTATAATCTTCTCAAGTTAGAATACCCTATATTTAGTAGTAAAAAGAGTATCTATTAAGGTAGTATTTTTTATATACTTTATATTAGGATATACTAGTAACTTACTTATCTAGGGTAGTAAGAATTTTAAAAGTAGAGATATAAGATATACTGCTATATATAGAAGAAGAAGAGGAATTGATTAGTCTAATTCTTGTAAGTATGCAATTTTTATAGGGCTTGTAAAGTAGGTATTTGTGTAAGCGATGCTAATCGGAAATATATAAATTCGCGGTGGGGCGCGAGGGGGTGGTGCCTGAGTGGGTATTCTGACTTACACATGTATTCCAGAATGATCTGTCTCAAATTTTATTTGACGTCAAAATCTTTTGTATGCTGTGCAATGGTTGTCGTAAGTTAAACAAAGATGTCTAATGGAATATTCTTGACTTGTCGCCTGAATCTACACGCCATCGTCACCGGCTTGAGTACATGATAGTTCCTTTGAAGCCCCAAAAACGCTGGTTTCAACTTTTCAGTGGAATGCCTCGCCAGAGGAACAAACTATAGAATTAATAATGGTGTGGCTCCGTATTGATCTCGAAAAAGTAAAACGGACTGCCTTAAGGCATGCACCAACCTAAGGTAGGTCCTCAGACCTCGGCATGCTCAGAATGGGTGGGAAATCGCGCTCGCTAAGTACCTAGGTATCTAGGTATCTAGGTATCTAGGTAGTGACGGCGCGGAGCTTCCTGTCAGGAAATCAAAGAGACCAAGAACAGTCGGTGTTGGCAGGAGCGTTCTGAAACATTGAACAATAGCTTACCTTGATCTAATGACTGCGCCGACAGTCGTCGAAGGGTGAAGCAATGCATTTGGTCCGGTCTTAATCACCCAGTCAATTTGCTACTTGTCTCAGTATTCAAAAGCTCGCACTCAAGATACGACAGGCCTTTGGCTGCTGAATCCGTCCGAATAACAAACCCAAAAACGAACAACCGTCGATTTGATTGAAAAGAAGCGAAAAACATACCTCCAGGAGTGAACCAAGATGACCTCAGAGGAGATCAAAGACACGGTACGCCTGGCGCGTGCAAATGTTGAACTCACCACTAATACAATCGTCCATAGATTGTCGTGGCATGGCCACCAAAGCCCCAGGTGGACGGGGACGAGACTGCCGTGACCAAAACCACCACGGTCAAGACCACCCCGACCCTGATCATTGCGGCACCAACCGCCATTGGGACCTCAGCAACACCGTCTCCGCCGCGCCAAATAAAGCGGCCTCCCATGAGGGTCTGTGGCTTTTGCAGGCCTTACCTTGGACCTAATGGAGTCTGTGGCCATGTAAGAGAGCATCAGAACTTCGCCTGAGAGGGGGGTATCGGTGGTGCGAGAAAAGAGGTCGGGGAAACGGCCGTAGGCCTTTGCAGGTGGCTTCATGTTTTTGTTGTTGTTGTTCTTCTTGTTGTTCGGGTTGTCCGCCGCAGAGCTCGAATCGGATTGACTTCTTCTTCTTTCAGGAGCCATTTGTTTCTACTGCCCTCGCCCACCTGGGAAGGTGTATCCTTATACAAGCACAGTATCATGAGTGGTTTTTGTGGCTGCGAATCTTGGGTCAAATCGATGTGTTTCGAAAAGCCTCTTACTTGCACATGTGGTCCCGTGACATCTGGAGTTTGTATCATGCCCGGAGTGGGCATACTGTGCCGCCGTTTCTCGGAAGCTTGGCATGGATATTAGATTACATGGGACTATGCTTGCTCGTTCGGTGAGGATCAGTTTCGTCGGTCGGCGAACCTGGACAAAGTCCAGCTCATACTAAGTAGAAGACAGAACCGTGGGACGCCTGGGAGGACACCTATACTTGAGTATAGCCTTGCTAAGTTAATTGAAAGATGAGTTCGCAGGAGAGCGAGAGCCCCGAGCTGTTAACCCAAGTATACTTGTCTACAGTGATTCAAGACAGACGCACGAAGGCGGCAGGCCATCGTTGGTACTCAGATCAAGGCCACCAATTTTGGGCCGTCTTCATCTTCTGCAGTACCTGCTGCGTAAATTATCATCGCCTGATATTTTCGTTATTTGGCACCAGACACTTTAATAAACTCGTGCCCAAGCAGTGCATTTCTTGTCAGTGCTACGACGTTGCATTGGGAGGCCTGCATAACGCGGAGCACCGAGACCCAGGCGGTTCCAAAGACCGGATGCTTGAAGCCGCTCAGGCGATGTTGAATGAGGCAAGGCGACTGAGTCGAATGTTGTGTCAAAGGACCTGAAAGCCCTCCGTAAAAGGCTCTTGGAATGCATCAGTTCAGTGCTTAGGTAGTTACCAAAGCCCAAGTCTCGTGATGCTGAGAGACTGTCGGACGTAGACCGAGCTAATGTGGGATGACTGCCCGTATTTGCCGACTGGCTGCCACTGCAGAATGCTGGTGGCGTTGCATGCGAGAGCGGGCTGGGAATTGAGTTCCAATAGCTCGACTGACTGTCCACAGTACATAGGCAGTTCTCTTGGCCCCAACAGGATCTAGGAGCGTGTTTTTTCTTCCTTCTTGCGACATGTCATGCAGGAAGGAAGCCTTGCATGGTTGTTGACAATAAAACAGCGACGAGATGCAGCTGTGTAAGCCGCCCGGTTGCCCGATTGGGAAATGCCCAGCTTAATCCTGCCCAGCTTATTAATCCTGCCCGCTGGTCAACCTGGCACCCTGGTGAACCCTTGACGTTGACTCACGCGCGTGGCGCCGACTGTCTTATTGCCATGCTCTTTCTTGTTCAACACTAGATAATGGCCGAATTCAGCCCTACCATGCCAATTGTGTCAACACACACACACACACACACACAGTAGATACATGAGAGCACATACACGTAGCTATACGGCCTGTGTTCGTACACGAGAATGGGCTCGCAGGAATGCTTCCACCGCTGCGGCAGACAGACGACACAGCAATCACAAAAAAAAACCAAAAAAAAAGTCGAAAAAAAAACCCAAAAACTCGGCATCACACACGGACCTCACATTGGATACCACCACCCGAGGGATGTGCAGCAAGACCCTTGCCGGGCCCATCTCGCCTGCAGAACTCAAAAAGTGTGCCGCTCTGTTTTGCTGGTCTCTGGTGGATGAGCTCGAGCTTGCCCAGCTTGTCCGAGGGGCTGGCCGCGGCAGCCAAATTCAATTCAACCCGGCTCATTTCCGCCAGTTGGTGCTGTGCCGCCTCGCATCGTCTTGTGTCGTCGTATTGCAGCGCTGTGCTGCAGCAGCAAGGCAGGGACTGCCACGGCTGTCTCGCTTGCAGGATGGAAGACCATACCACGCTCAACAAGAAGTTGGCAGCGCGAAGCCACCGAGACCACTGATGCCCCAGAGAAACGAGGGACATGAGACAGGTCGGGCTGCCAGAGTGGAAACAAAAGGTGGGAAAGAACATTTGAGCCAAAGAAATGGTGGGCTGATGGATCGAATATTCATCTAGCCTCTCTAACCTTCGCCGGGCTGCGCCGTCCATTGTGGGATACGGTACCGGCCACAGGCACACCATCTGTTAGCCCTTCCGACGGCCGCCCCATGCGTGTGCTATCACACAGCGGTGCTACTGCATGTCCCCCCTTCCCTCGTCGCTGCTGCATGCCAGGGAGCTCCGCTTCCCCTCTCGACGCCGTGCAGGCTGCAACACACCCTAAACCCTGCACCCTGCACCCTGCACCCAAGCTCCCAGCTCCCAGCTTTCCCCAATTCCCATGGGGTCAACTGAGGATCGTCGGTTTCCTGGCGCCCGCGTTTTTGGCTCTCATGACCTTTTTCTCCTCCTCAACAGTCGCCACCCCGCGACGTTCTTTGTACTATAATCCGTGGCATGGCGGCATAGCATTGCTCTTTCTGCTTTCATTCCGTCCGATTTCGTCCCCGAACACCCTCGCAACCACACACAATGGCTGCGCAGAACGGCGAAGATGCCTACGTCACGGTATGTAAATCGTGAGTGAGGAGTTCGTGGTGCTGCTCGCGCCTGGCTGCGGCGACTTCCCCCGCGGGGTTGGCGAGGCAGCCCAGCAACGAGACAGCAACGGCCAGGCACTGAACAACACAGCTGACAATCGGGGTCTGGATAGCTGCTGCTCAGCGACACATATCTCCCAGGTAGGCCCGGCGGGACCCCAATCGCCCCCAGAAATTGGGGTATGTCTCTGACCCTCCTCTCGCAGGAGCTCTGGTGCTCGCCCACTCCCTGCGCGATGCCGGCACCCATAAGAAGCTGGCCGTCATGGTCACGCTCGATTCTGTGTCGGCCGAAGCAATAACAGTACTCAAGGTGTGTCTCGGCTTTGTGCAATAACGCCAGTTGCGCAGCGAACTTCTGCTAAGGTACCGTCGCAAGTCTGTCTTCGACTACGTAATACCAGTCCCGCGTGTGCGAAACGCGAAGCCGGCGAACCTCTACCTGATGAACCGCGCCGATCTGCACTCTGCATTCACAAAGATCAACCTGTGGAAACAAACACAGTTCAGAAGGATCGTGTACCTAGACGCCGACGTCGTCGCTTACAGGGCACCCGACGAGCTGTTTGACCTGGACCACCCTTTTTCCGCCGCCCCGGACATTGGATGGCCCGATCTCTTCAACACGGGTGTCATGGCCCTGTCCCCTAACCTAGGCGAATACTATGCACTGGTGGCCATGGCCGAGAGGGGCATCTCTTTTGACGGCGCAGATCAGGGCTTGCTCAACATGCACTTCAAGAACAACTACAACCGCCTCAGCTTTACCTACAACGTCACCCCCTCCGGCCACTATCAATACGTTCCCGCTTACCGTCACTTCCAGTCGAGCATCAACATGGTCCACTTCATTGGGAGCGACAAGCCGTGGGCTTTGGGCAGACAAGCATCCTCAGGGGGCTCTCCCTACGATGAGATGCTTGGTAGGTGGTGGGCTGTCTACGACCGCCACTACAGACAGCCGGTCAGTTATTGTGTCGTCCCCACCGGCCGAAGAACAGAGACTAAAGTCCGAGACAGTCCCCTTCACTCACGCCGATCGATGCATCCCCGAGTCAAAACCAGCACAAGGTCCCCGAGATCATTCAGTATTTTGTCAAAGGCGAATTCCATCCCAAGACAACCACCTACGTTGTTCCGACCGGCCAGCCACCGCTCCACCAAGGTAGATCCACATACGATGCGTATCATCATGCGCCGCCAGCACCACCCTCGCAACCTGAAAATTACCACCAGCACCATCACCAGCCTCATGGACATCACCATCATGAGCATCCGTCCCCACACCACCATGAGAAGTCTCAGGCCGGAGACTCCTCCACGCATTTTTACATACCCCCTTCCGTCCCCAGCCAGTCGTTGAGTAATGTTGAGGGGACAACAGCTGAGGCTCGAGAAGAGCAGGTTTCAGGGCCCCAAGGCGGGGCTCCTGTAGTTCGTCATGAGGAGAGGGAGCATAAGCATGAGCGACCCCCAGTCGAGTACAGCTGGGATGCTCAAAGGTGAGCAATTACCACAAAACTCTCCGTTTGGACCCGGCCGCTGACTGTCCATAGACAAGCACCGCCTGCAGATTCCAAGCCCGAGGCTATGAATTTCCCGCAGATGCACTACGAAATGTCTTCCGACCCAGCTCCATTCGTCCCTCCTCCGCGATACCCAAGCCCGCCGAAGAATATGTGGTATGAGGTACCCAAAGAAAAGCCTGCTCCACCTGCCGAGAAGCCCCGGCCGATCTTCCCTTGGGAGACAGAACAGCCGAGGCCTTCCCGCGTTTTCGCTGACGCTATATCCCCACCCGAACCATCCTTGACCGAGGGTTCGACCTTTGCGCCTTCCGGTAGGGGGACATCCTCCCCGGAATTTCAAACGACGATGACTGAGCCTTCTATGACAGAGTCATCCACCGCGGAGCACAGGAGCGAGCCTAGCTCCCCTGCCACCCCTACCGTCCGGGTCACTCATTCTGATCCCTGGGCTTCTTTCACACGGGTCAATGCGTGGGATGATGATCCCGCCATTGACAAGTACGTGGGTTCCATACCACTATACCGTCGACACAGGAGCTCAGGCAGCATCGTGGGCCAAACCTCGCCCCGGGCTGCGGGTGGTAGTGGCGTCGGATCCCAACAAGACACGTCAGCCGGCGCAGAATGGCGAAGACGCGGTTCCAAGTTGACCGACTTCCCTACTGCCGTCGAGCGGCCCAGTCTACCCGTCACGCCCGCGCCTATTCGTCGGCCGAAGTTCTGGGGCGCTGGTGACCCAGGCATCGACGACGATGGTGAAGGCGATGGCAAACTGCCGGCAGCGGATGGAGTGCCCGAGCAGTCGGAGTGGGTATGTGTGCATGGGCGTCGATTTAGCATCGGAGATTGCCCTTGTGATTTAACTAACTTATTTCGATTTTACAAGGACCCCACGGCGCGGCTTCAACTGCTGGCGAAGCAACAATCTGAGTTGCTTTTGCAGAAGCTCGGCGCTGGCGAGGTGTCCGGGGGTGGCGAAGCAGGTGGCGCGACCGGCGGAGAGAGCCACAGCATACCTAATCGGCCGTTGCCCTTTGGCTCCGAAGATATAGTTTCCCCAAGGTATATTGCACGCTCATCCAACGTCCTGAGTCCCCAGCCCGTCAAGCCGCCTGGTGCGGGGACAAAGGGAATACTGGGCCAGGCTCAGGGCGAGAGCGAGGCTACGCCGCGCAGCAACAGCGCCACCGCGACCGAGACAGCCAAGCCAGCAGAGCCCGGAAGCGCTATCCCAGAACCGTCTTTCCACGGCCCCGGAGCCGCATGGGAGAAAGATGAGGGGTACCTCAGTCAATCGACCGCGTTGCCCCCATCCGAGGAGGAGAAGGACGTGCTGCAGACGTGAGGAGCGTCCGCGTCCGCCGCCGGATGTGAATTTGCCGTGGGCAATAGTCTGTTATTGCATACCCTCTCAGCTACTCAACCAGCAGACGCCTGTCCTTGATCTCTCGATTCTTGTTGCTTACAATTGGAAGACGGAGGACAGTGGAAGATGGAAGGGTGAGAGCGGAAGATGGCCCCGACTTGGGGGATGTGACCGCCGTAGGATGATAAGGACCATGCTTGTATCTGGTGTGAGGAGAAGGAACGATCATTATATGATACCTCACGAGGACAACCTTGAAAGGTTTAGTGAAAACATGGCACAAGACATCTGAAGCATGACGGATGGCGGCGGTGGTTGATATTATGACTCGTGAGGTTCCTTGAGAAAACGCTGAAATATGATCTCGGTGTCTTCCAGGCCACATGGTGTGACCACATTTTCTGTGTCTTACTTCATTTCCTTTTCTGTTCATCTTTCTTTTGATCTTCGATCGGGCAACATTGAAGGCTTACAATACGTCCAATTATGTTGCACCTATCACTGTCATTTTGGTACGTCGGATTGATTTGGGGTTTTCCTTTAGTGCTGGATCATGTGCGGATTCAGGAACGAAGAGGTTGAAGTCTGGAGGATCAAAAAAGGGCTGGAAAAAAAGGATTCGGGTCTCGCGATTGTATTCATGGCGGGCTGGCTGGGCTATCTTGATAATCATTAGATATCGGACCAGCTTACTTACTTACCTAGGTAATTATACATTGACATTTTGCAAGGCTTGGTTTTTTGCTCGCTGAGAATGCTCGTAGCGAATTCTGGAGATGTTATGATCGTCAAAATAGGCTTCAGGCACGGTTGAAAATCTCGTTGCTCGGATCCCACCGCCTAAGTCAAGGAGGCCTAGAATCTATTACACGTCGTAGGGGAGAGAGAGAGAGAGAGAGAGAGAGAGAGAGAGAGAGGGAGAGAGGGGGGGGCACTTAAGCCAGTTCGATCTTTCGTCCATGTGTATTCTGTAGAACAACTTGAATTCTCGGTGTATGTAAGACCAGTAAGGCCGTTGAACTTTTATCTAGAAGAGTATTTCGGTCTCCGCCGTTTGCCTGCTTCGTCGGCTACCTAGGTATACTCTAGTGCGTTAGCACATTAGCCCTTAGGCTACCTATCATTGATCTTAACGATTCTAGTTAACAGCGTTATACCCTAGGTAGTAGTGCGTCTTAGCCTTGTTAGAGAGGCTATTACAAGGCTTAGGCCTTGTAATAAAGATCTATTATATTCCTTCTAAACTACCTAGGTATTATTAGTACTAGTGAAGCTAGGGGCGAGGCTCGCGCCTAGGTCTAGGGGCTTTCTACCCCCAACCTTACGTATTAACCGTTTAGGCGTATAGAGCGTATAAGTAAGGATAAAAAGTTACTCTTAGGTACTAATT
>MAVT02000898.1:0-19530 GCA_001702395.2 Diaporthe helianthi | reverse complement strand
CTTTATACTTAACTCTTCCTTATACTTAACTCTTCCTCTTATTAACTACCTCTTTTTATATACTTTATTACTAATCTATTAGCCTAGAAAATCCTCCTCCTCCTTATCCTATAAGCTAACTATATTAAAAGATATACTATATAATAATAGTAGGCTTCTTATATCTTTATTAATTAGCTAGCTTAGTATAATAATATAAGATTAAAAGAGGCTAATAAGTTAATTAAGTACTTAGTAGGGATATATCCTCTTAAACTTTATATAGTAATTAATATCTTAGTTACCTAATAGCCTCTCTAGTAGTAGCCTACCCTCTTCTTTATTATTACTATTAAAAAAACTTGAGAAGTCTTCCTTCCCCTTTAAGTATAGCTTAATTAGTACCTTAACCTATATAATAGCTTCTAGACCCTATTAAGTAAACTAGATATCCTTCTTTCTATAGAGGCTATAAAGATTAACCCCTTCCTACTTTATTACCTTCCCTAGTTACCTAAGCTATACCCTTTCTACTAGGTACTTAAACTAGTTCTTTAGTACCTCTATAATAAACTCTTAATACAGAGCCTTCTTATCCTTATTAACTTATAGTAGTAATAATAATAGTATTAGTAGTAGCTTCTAATTCTATAGTAGAGACCTTATACCTACTATTAATACAATTAAATATAGTAGTAGCCTACTAAACCTATAAGAAGAAGCTATTACTAGTAGAATAAATAGTAGCCCTATTAACGCTACCTAGCCATACCTAGTACTAGGTAAGTTAACGTTAAATAAAGAGTTAATAACTATACTAATACTACCTTTTCTTTACTTCTACTTCTTCTTCTTCTTTTAAAGATAAACAATACTAACTTTATCTCTACTAGGCTTATCCTTATTAGCTTTAGCTTATAACCTTTACTTATTAAAGAGTAGTTCTAGTAGTACTATTAGTATAGCCCTAGTATTAGTAATTACCTTAGCTTAGTTACTAAGGTCTTTATTAAAAAAACTCTTATAGGTATTATCTTACCTAATAAAATACTACTACTATAGTATATTATCCTTATTATAACTAGTAGTAACTATTAGCCTTATAGTAGGGCCCTTTTTAGTATAACTATAAGCTAATTAACTCTTTATAAACCTCCTATATTAAGCTTACTTTATTACTTATTATGGTAAGTATTTAGCTAGTTATTAATTTATTCTAAGGCTTTATAAGTAATAGGCTCTAGTATATTATAGTAATTCTTTCTAACTACCTAGCTACTAATAAACTATCTAGTAGTAAAGCTACTAGCTAAATAATAGGGGGCCTAAATATATAGATTAGTAGTTAACCTATACTATAGCTAAACATTAGTATTTATATTAGTAATACTCGTAAAGTAATTTAGTAAATATAGGTAGTCTTAATAAAGAATAAAGGCTTACTCTTAGAAAGTATCTTTATAAAACCCTTAAAGTTAATAAGTCTTTATAGGAAACTAAGTAATTACCTTATAATTACTAACTACTAAATACTTAAGGTCTCTTACTTTATATACCTACTAACCTTAACAAAAATCTTCTTAAGCTTAACTATAATATCTTTACTATCCTTAAACTTAACCTTAATATTTACCTTTATTAACTTATATATCTTATATAAAAGCCTTATAATTAACTAATCTTTTTATTAAGAATCTATTATAATAACCTACTACTTAAGCTATAATACCCTTAACTATGAAACTTTATTGCTAATAAGTATAATAGTTAATATTAATAGTATTTTACCTAATAGGACCTAAGTTAGCTATAAAGAGTAGCTTTTAATAAACTTAATACTATTACTAGCTTCTTATATATTAATAGCCTTAGGCGCTTTGGGTACTTTAGGTATATTAGGTATATTAGGTATAGAAGCCTCTTCTTTATTATCTTATTAGTTTATATCCCCCTCTTCCCTATTTATAAATAGATTATCCTTATTATAATTACTAATTACTATAGTATTCTCTTATACTTACTAATTTATATACTTTACTATAATAACCTTATCGTAGATAGTCTTTAAAGCTACCTATAAGTACTTCTAAGTAGTAGCTTTACTTACCTTAACTATTAGCTTCTAAGTATAAAAGTATCTAGCTAGTATAGTATTCTTATTTATAAATTATATAATTTAGCTTCTTAATTAAGTCTTATATAGTAAGGGTTAAGTAATCTAGGCTTAATAAGGTAATTAAAATATATTACTTATAAAATTAGCTAAGCTAACGTTACCTTATACTAGGGTAAGTAGGTTCTAGGTACTTTTATAAGATAGGCTTAAATTAACTATTTAGGGTAGATATAGTATCTTTTTTACATAATTAGGTAATAAGTATAGCTTATTAAGTATAGTTAAATAGTAGTTATTAAGGTATCTAGGTGAAAATTGTAAGTTTCCTAACCCTATAGCTAAATTTTAGTTTAGCGCTAGGGAGCTAACAATTAAACCAGGGGGGGGCTGGACTTCGTTATTCCTAGACAGCGGCTTCTTCCAAGCTTATCCCAGGTAGGGACGACCGCAGCGGCGCCGTTGATCTCGTGCCAATGATGTAATAATCTTTCAGGGAGGCAGGCACTCAGGCAGAATCTCTGGGGGAACACCAGCTCAGATATTCCCGCTCAGCTCCTGCCAAATTCGTTGTTGTTGTGTGTGTGGTCGTGATAAAGCAGTCGCTGATTGAACAAGAGCTTATCTGGACGCGAAGTTAAACTCCCGTACCGCCCACCCCGTTGATGACAACCGTCGCCCAACAAAAGCTCCACGTCAGCCGCCAAGGCACGCCGCCCATGGACGTTGAATTATGCGTGATACTCTGCCTAGATTTCTGGAGGAAATAGGTAGGTAATTACACAATGAACGGAACTTGGGAGGATAGGCTGGCAAGGGGGTTTCTAAGAATCAGGGCACCGGTAAAAGATATTAATATCGAAGCTTGTTGGATAGGTATTCAAAGGCCCAAGTCCCTCAACGGCGGCACTTTATGATGGTCCTTGACGGCATCAGACTAGAGTCTGGCACTCGTGATGGTGGTGAGGTTCCAAGGTTGACGAGTAGGCGGCTTATTCAAAGCACGGAGCCCGTGTTACTAACAGACTATCATCCCACTTGCAAGAGCCAACCCAGCTCCAAGACTCAACAAATCCTGGCGGAGGGCCTTCAACTTACAAATGACTCCTCTGTGTGAGAGTTCCGGGGAAAGGCCACGCAATGTTGGAAACTATTTTTGATCGAGGAATGCATGGTCCAGCCTACCGTGACATACTGACTAGTGGTATATAGGGTACCTGGGTACCTCTGAATTGAGCCTGACGAGAGCAAAAAGGCAATTCATGCGGTTGGAGGGACAGATCGATGTTTGTTCCTGTTTCGAAAAGGTAAAGAGCCTTGATTATCAATGTCTAGCAAGAAATGGGGGACATTGAAAACTTGAGTCTGGTCAAAGACATTGTAAAGTACATGTAACAAGACAGCGGGAGCACCCGTATCTATCTCGACTTCCTTCATGATCAACTTCTACTCGCTTCTACGGGCAACAAGACATACTAGTACATTTCCGCTCACACCCAGAAGCCAGCACCCGTCCCTCGTAGCTCAACGAGGAAACGGATTCTCAAACCGGTTAACCGGCCAGTTCTGCAAGAGCTGAACCTGCAACCCAATCAGCCTCCTAATGAAAAAGTCCATGGTGGCGGCATCGCCAGTCTTGTACGGCCCCCACTGCTGCATGATGCAAAAGTACTCGGGCCCCGGCAGCTCGAGCCCGGGACCCCTCGACGTCCTCGTGCTGCCCCGCGGCGCCCCCCTGGCCTCCTTGGCGACGTTCATCATGGCCGCGAACCGGTCGGGCGCGGCGTCCTGGGCCATGGACACGAAGCCCTCTGACCCGGACAGGGCCTTTACGTCTTGGGACTGGTTGAAGTCGGCGGGCCTGGTCATCTTGTTTCCTCTGATGTAGTGCTTCCATTCGTCGCCGTATTCGGCGATTATGATCCATAACTCGTGTCTGTCTTGGGAGATGAGGAGTCGTCTTTTTTGTTTGAAGTCGAAATGTTAGTAGGTCTGATACAATCAAGGAACACAACACGCTGCATGTGGCGGTCGTCGAGCGTGCCAGCAAACTTGAAACGCAAAAACAGGGACCTAAGGACACTTACCGTTTCCTCCCACTCGTAGAAGACTGCAGCAGCCCAACACTCTCATACTTGTCATCGAGCCCCGAAACCCAGGACGCAATCTCGGCACTCTCCTGCCAGCGGATAGCAGAGAGGGCAGACAGCCGCGTGAAGGGCTTGGCCTCGAGTATCGCGAGCGGGTAGCCATTGAAGCGGGGTTCCAACATTTCGTCGTCGTCGTCGTCGTCGCGGTGCCCGCCCGGGACAAAATCCCGCCGGCACAGGTAGCCGTCGACCCGGGCCTCCATGATCTTCCTCGCCGAGGTGGCCTTTGAGGATTGGTCGAGGAGATATAGCGGGAGGCGATCGGCTAGCCAGTCGAGATGGCGGAGGCCGGTGACCTGGGATAGTGCTTTGGTCAGAGGGTCCGGGGGCCCTTCCTTCTTGTTGTCGTCTTCTTGGTTTTTGGTGGTTTTCGGGCTCGAGGCTGGGGCACCCGGCTGGCTGGTACCGGTAGGGGGAGGAGGGTCAGCTTGTCTTGAACCCCGACCGGCACTGCCCAACTTGGGGTTGCCTTGACTGCCGGGCAGCCGGGTCTGGTCTTGGCCCGATATTTTTTTGGCCGGGCGGATCGCTAGGGTGCTGGTTGTTGGCTGGCTGCTCACAGTGGCGGCGGCGGCTTTGCTTGCTGGGGGGGGGCTGCCTCTGGTGGTGGCCGGACTGCCTTGGGCCCGGTGAGATTCTTCCAGATCAGTCACCAACCTCGTGACGGTCTGCAGCAAGAGCAGGAGTGCCGTGTTGACATAAGTCTCATCAGCAGTCGCCGGGTTCTGCAGGCCCCCAGCCGAAGCCCTCGCTGCGTCGAGAGCTGGCGTGCCGAAGCCCTCGTGGGGCTGGCGTGGTTGCGTCTGCTTCGTTGGTGTCTGCGGTGGCCGAGATGGGCCTGCAAGTGCGGCCTGCGGCATGGCATGCATCTCACTCTTGCGGACTTTTCCTCTAAAGTGCTTCTTCTTGTCGTTCTCGTCGTATACCTCCTTGAGCTTGAGCGAGACCAGGCCCTGCCAGTACCGGGCCATGTAGAATATGCCACAGTCGCCCGACGGCCGGGTGGCGTCTCCCTTCCCGACCCGTCGGATGTCAGACAAGTAGCCTTGCAGTTTCGGTCTGATAGCATTGTATATCGCGTCGGCGATGCTGTCATTCTCGGGGGTGATGTATCCGGTATAGGGTGTGCTCTGCTGGTCGTCGTTGAGTAGAGCTGGGTTGTCCCGCATGTAAGAACGGAAGCTCCTCTGGTCCGGCCAGGTGTACCACAGCACACGTAGCCGCAGATAGTCCTCCTTGGTGAGGTCAGAGCCTGAAGAAAAGGCGTGGTCCCTGATGCCGAAATCCCAAAGTTTATTGTTCTTCTGTGGATCTTTGGCTGCGATCGACTGGGACGCAAGAACCATCTGTGCCCACTGCGTAGGAGAGCAGGCAACATGGCCCTCGTCCACAGTGGGTGCAGCCAATGCTGTCCTGAGCTGGGAAGCCATTCGTGGGGTACTTGAATTTAAATGTTAGCTAGGAATATGCCTTTAAGCAGGGAACAAAGAAAAGTTGCTAGGGGAGGTGGCGTTTTCACTAATATATACAGAATACTTACTATAAGACTCAAGTGCTGTGCTTGAGTGCTCTAGACGCCGAGTGGTTGATATACAGGATTCTTACTTGGCCATGTACCTCTGCACGCATGGATGGTCGACAGATGAGCCACAAGGTTATTATAAGACAAACCTCTGCAGCTATTGGCTCCCAAGGTCTGCCAAGGGGCACCTGGCAGGCTGGGTGTGGTGGTTGCAGGTGGTGCGAGCTACCACACACCACACACATGCACACACTTCAGCTAGCCATCCCCAGGCTACAGCGACAAACAACCTTGGACGTTATTCAATTAGGTTGTGGTGTTGGAGCCGTGAATAGCCAACAACGTCAAGACTAGTGAGGCCATGATAATAGGCCTGTCACATTAGGGCGTTTCACAAGGGGCTGGTAGGCAGCACTGAGAAACCGGGCAGTCTGCAAGGAGGAGGCAGAGACCTCTTCGAGTTCACATGGAAGCACATTTTGTTGGTTGAATTTGCCTTCAAATGGTGAGCACATGTGCAGAAACAACCTGGAAAAATTTGCAAGGAACACTGTGGTTGGTGAATTGGAACACTTACTTGAGATGCTTAAGCGCCCCTGTTGGTGCTGTGCCGCCGCCCCCAAGTGCTAAGCCCACAGCAGCCCTCCCAATCGAGGGGCATCCTTGTCGTCATGGCAACACGCCCGCAGCAGCGACACGCTCTTTTCAGGCCGACAACAAAGACGGTTCTCCAGACATCACCCTCCATCCCCAACTCATCTCATCTCATCGACATCAAAACTCAGGTCATCGAACATGGAGCTCATCCGACTCGAAGAATCAGCCAGGGCACAGCACAAATCACTGTGCAAAACCGCACAGGCGCTCCGACGGCATGCTGCGCGATCGAGCCGGGTCCGCAACAACCAACTCCAAACCCTTGGCGTCGTGAAATCAGCACCCTTGGAGGTTGACGAGCGGGCCCCGTTTGATTTCGAGCGCCGCTTCTTCAGTCCCAGCTACAAGGATGAGCACCTCACACATGCGCTGGGTGCTGATGACCCGCAGTTCGTGGCTGGTATCGTGGAGACGGGGCGGGAGAATGAGCAGGTGTGGGGTGAGACCTTTTCACCCAGACGGCCTAATGACGACGACGAGGAGGACGAGGAGGAGTGGCTCCCGCCTTATCCTGAGCAACTGCCTGCCCACCGTTTCGTGTGGTTCGCAACCTGCATCGACGGGATGCTGCAGACGCACATGGACCAGTGGGAGTGGTGGGAGGACGAGGAGGAGCAACGGCAGCACGAGTCTCGGACGTGAGTATATATATATATACTGCCCCACAATCCCAAGCCCAGCGGGGTGGAATCGATTTTTTTCCGTTTTTTTCTTCACTAACCGATGCGCTTCTTCTAGCGACGGGTGGCGCTGTGCCTCCGGTCTCGAGACGGGCGACAGCACCTTTTACATGCCGCAGCACGACGAGGTGGACCGCGACTACAGGCCCCTGTGGATGACACAGCCGCGGGACCCGGCCAGGCCCCACTTCGGCGTCGTCATGGGCGACTCGGACGTCCCCGGCAGCGGCGACGACGATGAGGACGAGATGCTCGTCAGCGAGCTGCACGCCGCCGCCGAGTTTTCCAAGCGGCAGCTCACCTGTGGCGACTTCACCAACCACCACACGAAGCCAGTAAGCAACCCGCACCTCTCCCTACTCCCTCCCTCCTTCCCTCCCTCATTTTCTTTCAGTGCCCCTCACCCCAGGGCAGCCGCTGTCACTGCCACGCCCATTACCGCCCCTACTGACTTCCGCCTCCCCCTTCCCCCCACTCTAGATCATCATCTACACCCTCATGTCCGAGACCCACGCCCGCATCACACAGGCCCACTTCGACGCCAAGGCCGACAAGCTCGTGATCCGCCAGTCCAGGCTCCTCGACCTGCGGGGGAAGCGGCCCACGCCCGACGCGTACCTGCTCCTGCGGTGGATGATGAACGTCCCCGTCGGCGAGACCGCGTACAAGCAGGAGGACGCCGGCCACGACGACGTGATGATTGGGGGTGGCAGCAGCCACCAAGAAGAAGGACGCGTGCCGTCGCAGCAGCGCATGCAGCCGAGTCTCGTCGTCGCTGAGGCTGGCTAGGACAGCCCCCGTGTGGATGAGGTTTGTGAGCTGTGATGGGCGTTGTGTGTGTGTGGGGGGGGGTGGTGACGGGGAGTTTTGGCGTTGAGGTTTTTTGCTGGTTGGGGATGGTGAACTTACCCTGCTCTGGATTGTGCGAGTTTGTTGACTTGGGGTTGGCAGGAAATATGTCAGGGGGAAAGGGGATTTCCGTCGCAGTCAGATGTCGTCTGTCAGATATCGAGCCTCGGTCGACACGGAATGGCACGCAGCATTGAAGCACGGGGATCCGATCGATCCATCGGCCGAATGTCCACTGAATATGTTCTATTATGTTTTATCTGCCTTCCGGCTGCATTGTTCGTGGGTCTCATATCGTGGGTATCTGAACCTCAAACTGCCAGCTCGGGTCTCATGTTTGTTTCCAGGGAGGCGGGGTGGTCTTTGGGCAAAACGACAACAACCTCCGAGCCCAACCAGTCTCCTAATATATCTCCTAGTTGCAACTGCATCCTCGAATCGGCAGTCCTACTATTCCGCCTCAATTTCGGGCCTCCCTGTCAGCCAAATGACGTGCGCCTCAGGCGTCCTTCCAGCCTCATCTCCCGCCTCTGCCGCGAAGAGCTCTCTCTTCAGAGGCAGCACATCTTGCGGCTCTTTTTCTCCCCTGCAGCAGGACTCACAATCCAGCAATCCATGCTCGACATTGGGGAGCACTTGCGGCTTCTCCCACGGCCTAAAGTTGGGAACAGGATCCGGGAAGGGGAACAATACGCCGAACGCAAATGCCCCTCTCGACCCCTATAGATGCAGTCCCACGGGCGGTTCATAGGTACTCAGCTCACCAACCCCAAGCAAGGCAGGGGAAGGAAGGCTCACACCAACGCCCGGCCGCACAACACCTCCTAACTTTGTATTTCATCATCCATCCAAAGCCAGCTAGCTCATCGCAGCTTCACCCACTCACCCCCCATCCCCACGCTGCCGCCGCCGCCCAGCCGTCCTCAACCCCTCAGCATCCCGCAGCAGGACCTTTTGCTCCGGGCCGCGGAGCTGGTCCTGCCTCTGCTGCTGCACCCCACCACCACCGGCGGGCAGTTCCGCCTGCGGCCCGTAATACCCGCGGTGCGTCTGCGCCGTGGGCAGCTCGACGGCGCCCGCGTGCTGCGGTGGTGTGGGCGGGCCGTATATGTCGTCCTCCTCCACCGTAGCGTCTGCTGCCGGCGCCGTGGAGTAGTCGGGCAGCAGGGTGAAGTCTGCGCCGGTGCTGGCGTCGCGGGGCCCGTTGGGCCCGTAGTTGACTGAGGCGAGGCGCGGGGGAGGGATCGATGAGGGCCTTTCTTCGTCTGCTGCTGGTGGTGGTGGTAATGGTGGTGCTGTTGCTGAGATGGGGGAGATGGGTTCGTTGTACTCGGTGGGGTAGAGGCTGCTGCTTAGGTCCTGGACGTCGCGGATTGCCGCTGCCTCTGGGACGTAGTCGGTCTGGTAGTGGGGGTGAGGGTGGTGGTGGTGATGGGGGGCGTTGCTGGTTGGGGCCGCGTTGGCGTTGGCGGACTGGGGTGGTGGCCGTGGCGGCTCGGCTGTCATGCTTGCTGTGGTTGTCACGCTCGGTTGCGGGTAGTGGTGATGGTGGTGGTGGTAGTAGTATCCCGCCCCCATCCCAGCACCCCCCGCCATAGCGGCCAGCTGATGACTGCTCCCGACCGGGTCGTAGTACTGATACGGGGCTTGGGCGGCCGTGGCCTGCTGGCCTGCGTACCAATCTGTCGTGCTCGGGTCTGACACGCCCGACCAGGCTGAGCCCGCTGCGGACGGGGCGGGCTGCGGGGTGCCGCCGTACCGCCACGGTTCGAGGTGCTCGCCGTTGCTGTTGTTGTTGTTGGGGGTCGCTGCGAAGGTGTCGTGGCCTGGTCCTGCGCTGCCTCCTCCGCCGCCCATGATCCTCCTATAGACCTCCTGGTGGTGCTCCTTCCTCTTGACGTGCCGGTAGTACAGCCAGAAGGCGCCCGCGCACACCAGCGAGGTCCCGATCCCGACGCCGATGCCTAGCCCGGCCTTGGCACCGGCGCTTATGTCGTCACCGTTGCTGCTGCCACTGCTGCTGCTGCTGCTTGCTTGGGCGGCGGCGGCGGCGGTAGTCACGGCGATTGCTGCTGCTGAGGCAGAGCTGGATGGGAGTGAGGTGGCAGCTGTGGTGGGCGATACTGAGGCGCCGGTGATGATGGCTCCGGATCTCCTCTCGGTCTGCTTGAGGGACCAGTTCTCACTATTCAGTCCCTTGTTCGACTTTGTGCCATCGCGCAAGTTGAACCAGCACGGTGTCGACGTTGAAAAGTCCATGTGCATCAGTGCCGAGGCATTGAGAGGCTCGACTTCAGTCTTGCGGACTGCACGGGCGGCGTCAGTTGGCCGTACTCCAGAGCCGTGTGTGACCACATTGGATTTGGAATGAGGGCTTACTGAATCGCGCAGTGTTGGCTGTCTTGTTCTCATAACACCAGATATACAGCCATGGCGCCGAGTAGGAGGACTGGTAGGTGACGTTGACGGTGTCGAGGTGGTGAAAGATCTCGCCTCCTCGTGGGAACGTCCACGTGACTGAGCCCAGTTCGTCGTCGACGTCGTCGTTGTCGTTGGAGCTGTCTGCGGCACAAAGTCCCACCCGACTCGCCAGCAATGCCGTGACAATCAGGATCGACGTGGAGAAGGGAAACGAGCGTCGGCCCGGGACCGGTGTCGATCGCGACGGGATGCTTAACCCCTCCGATGGGTCGGCCCGCGATGGCACCATATTGCGCCGCCGGAGATGAAACAATGCAACAACATGCTATTCGCAGGCAATACAAGACATGGTGTGTGAGAGAAATAATGAAAAGAGCACAATAGCACTATGCAGCTGGTAAATAAGGAGGAAACCAGTGGCTGGGAAATGACAAGCAAAAGGTGACAATGATGGAACCGAGCGTGGGGGAAAGGACATGTCGTTGGTGACGGATGAGCGGATGGGCGGGAGTTGGAGGGTGGAGTTTGGTTGTCGCTTGACAGCCTCAGCTGCAGGGGGGTTGTAGTCTCTGGAGGCCAGAAGTTCGATGGCTTCTAGGCTCTATCTAGCCCTACGACGCCGCTGCTATCCCGGCTTCCTGGTTGAACCAGCCAGGCTTGGCATGCACGAGGGGCCCCCCAATTTAGAAGCCCAGCCTGCACGTGTGCGACTGCGGCGCCTCGAGTGCTGTGGCTTTTGAATCCTTCGGCCCCCAAACCACGAGCCAGTCTGCCAGTGCTAGCTAGTGCGGCCAGCCGACGAGTCAGCCAAGTAGGGATAACACGGGGTGAGCAGGTTCGTTCCGGGGACGGGGAGGGGGTGAGAGTAAGGTCGGCGGGCCGCTGACCATGACATTTAAGACATGTCTATCTCTAAGCCATGTTGGGGCTGCAGGCAGTGGTGGACACAGGCCGTTGCACAACGCTGCTGCGCTGGATTCTGTAGAAATTCGTTCAAGGCCGAGTATCTGGGATTACCATCTTATTCCATCGCTTTATTCTCGAACCAAGGGGAAAAATGTGAGCCGCTCAAAATGATACGCCTTCTCTGGTCTTCGCACGCCGTGTATCTTCTTCCTGGCACCTCATCCCCACTTCTCACCGCTTCATGCAGTCAACGCTGTGGCAGGTAAGACGCAGCAATCAATACACAACCCTGCCACTGGGCATCACTTACAGCAGCCCAGCCCAGCCCAGCCCATTGATGGCACCCTCGAGCCCTTCACCTCACGCCTTTCCCTCAGCAACAACCTCCTCCTCCTCCCCATCCTCCACCTCATCACTGTCCGCATCCGCCGCCTCAGGCAACTTAAACTCAACCTTAAGCCTCTCCACCAGCGCCAAAATCCCCTCCTCAAACCCCTTATCCAAAACCGTCTTATCCCTCCCAGCACCCTCCCACTCAGCCCTCGCGACCCTCACCAGCGCCACAGCCAGATTCTGCAAGCCCTCCCCCGTGATCTCCCCGCCCGACTCGACAATAATCCGCACGTAGTCCTCGAGGAACTCGGGCAGCGTCTGCCGCACGCGCAGCCACGGGTCGGCGTCCTCGCGCCAGCACGCCTGCCCCGTCGTCGTCGGCACAAACGCCGCGTCCACGTCGTACTCGTGGTAGTTGTCAAAGATGCTCTTGGCCTTGAGGTACTTGGCCGTCAGGATGCTGCTCACCACCCGCGCCCGCTGGATCATGGGCCCGTTGGCCAGCGCGTCTGCTTCGCGCTGCGAGTAGGTCCGGTCGGCGAACTTGGGCGCGTTGGACATGCTGCGTTGGCGTGCGTCGGCCATTTTTTTTTTTTTTGACTGCGGGTTGAGTTGAATAAGGTTGTCGGTAAATCTGCTTTTTGCGGTTGTGGTGATCACTGTCTTGCATGTGGGTGATGAGATTGCTTTTTCATGTGTCTTTTTCTGTCCTGAGAGGCTCATATGAAATTGCTGTGGTTACCCCTGATGATCTATGCTGCAATGAGCTGCTTGCTTGTCACGACCCTAACCCCCAAGGACAGATGGAGCTCGGCCTGATGGTTCATGCACAAGTGGGTGGTGAAGAAACCAGGGTGCTTCCTGCGGATGAGCAAGGAACTTGTGACTAAAATCAACATCAATGTTTAATAGTGCAAGTGCCTGGTGGAATTGCTGATCATTTTTCCCGCGCGGATCTAGCCTTGATGTTTGTTTGAGCAGCTCCCTTTGTGCGTAGAATCAGTGTGCAAGTTGGTCTCTCTCATCCACTTCCTAGAGAGTAAGCACCTAGGTACCGTTTTACTTTAATGCACATAAATTCCAACGTATTAGCATGCTTTGCCAGAACTTAGGATTCCTGAGCAGACACAGGTATACATCATGTTTCCAATCATATTCAAATGTCAGCGGCAGTAAGGTTCCTCCCACGCGCAAACATTGGAACGGGATAACACCATCACACTTCTTCATAGTGAAAAAGCTGGCGAGGGAATCATGATCTCCTTGTAAGTGGCACTTGCAGGCACGGGATAGAATATGCGTTGGCTGAGAAGAAACTTCAAAATCGGGAGCTTCTAAACCCGCTTTTCTCGTGTGCCTCGAAAATAATGCTAAACACTTTGACTTCGCACATACACACTAATAGCCCTGGCCCGCCGTTTTCGTCAAGACATAAATCTCCCCGGTCGTATCAGAACTCATAAACACCCGCCCCTTGGCATCCACCGCAACGCTGACGGGCCGGAAGCACTGGTTCGGGCAGCTGCCGACGTTCTGGTTAGTCATGATGTCGATCAGCGCCGTCGTGCTGGTGGACGGCTCGACCGGCTGCCCGTTGGCAAAGTTGACAATGCCGAACTTGTACCCGATGGCTGGTTGGCGGTTCCCTGTAGTGATTGTGCCCGTGTCAGCCAACTTGGAAAGTCTCTAAACAAAGATTCCTGGACTAGGTGGAACTTACAGCTGCCGTGGAAGGGGATCAGTGCTGTGTTTCCGTCTGGGGTGAAGGCGATGTCGAGAGGCGCCATGTGGGACTAGATGGGGGTAGTTAGGTGTTAGCTGCCCTGGTTACTTCGGTACCTAGTTCTGCAGAGATACTTGTCCGACTCACCTCGAAGGTAATCCTCGGCGCCACAAAGTTGCTCGCGCAGTACGAGTCGTTGGCCGTCGTGGACTGGGTAGAGCTGAACTGGACGCCCGTCTTCAGGTTCTGCGCGTTGGGCACACCCGTCGGCTTGTAGAGGGCAACGCACTGGTGTATATGATTAGTGTATGCCCTGATATCGTTCCGCCGTCTGCCACGACTTCAGGAGGAAAAGCTCACATCAGGATATCCAAAATTCGGCGGCGTGGCCGGGACAGGGTCACTCAGCGCCCCCAGGTAATTAAGCTCCTCCCCAGGGTTATCAGCATGAATATCCATCCCATTCCTCGTAAGCTGATCAACCGAGTTCTCAACCGACCATATCCCGCCCGTGACAGGGTGCTCGGCGACACCAACATCATTCCGCAGGCCCCACCCCAGCACCCGCCCGTCGGTGTTGAAGTTATACGTCGTCTTGCCCCCACCCAGGGCAGCGAGGTCAAACGCGCGGATCTGCGACCGCCCGCTCTTGACGTCCCGCGTCGCCAGGTCCAGGTTGTCGTTGCTGCCGCGCGACACGATCAGGGTGTCGGGCTGCTTCTTGGACATGGTCAGCGTGCGGCTGACGTGGTCTGCGTTGTTCATGCCGGTTATTATCGTGCTTGGGGAACCTGACACGGCCCCTGTGGTTGGGTTGTAGGCCCAGGCGAAGACGGCCTCGGCTGAGGAGGCGTAGAGGATTGTGTTGTTTGCGTTGAGGGCGATGCCGTGGGTGAGCTGTTTCAGGGTGGTGAGTATTGATGTGATCCATGTCATGTCACATAGGTATTACATGTCTGTCTATGGGAATTGTTGCTGAAGTCCTTTGAGACCTTTGTGCATACATACATCAGTCTTGGTGGTGAGCGTGGTCTTGATGGCCGTCAAACAGCTGCCGCTCTCGGTGAACGTGATACGGGTGATGCCCGTGTTGGCCTGCGCGACAAGCAGGGCGCCACTGCTGTCAAACACAAGGCCCCTTGCGCTCCTCACTCCATTGGCGACGAGCTGGGCCGTCCAGCCCTGTGCGAGCTTGGGCGCAGGGTATGTTGGCGTCAAGGCCCCGGGACATTGGCGTTTGGTGATCAGGCCGCCGTCGACCAGGCCTGCCACGGCGCACAGCGCAACCGCGAGATGGATGATGAGCGGCGGGAAAGCCATTTATTAGACGAGCTTGGCTGCAGATGTTCAATAGATGTGGGAAAAGCTTGGTATGGCGATGTAAACGAGGGCCAAGCCTTTTGAGGAACCTGGTACCGGCCGATGAACACCTGGGCACTATATATATATCTCGTCCACGTTGGACGCAATGTCACATTGCACTCAAGTGCTCTTCTTTTCGGAAGGCACAGTCCGTGACAAAGCATTTGATCTTCGTCGCTATGGCCGGGTTACGACGCCAAGAGTTCTGGCGACATGTTCATCCCTTGATTGAGAGTATTAAGCAGTGACCTCATGGGTATATGACTGGAATGAATGGCACTGTCAGTGTATGGATGTGACTGGGAGAATAAACCCGCACTAGGCCCGATTGCGAAGGAGGTCTCTCCAAGTTCTCTCCCTTGGGGAGACTTCTTCTTTGGCCTTGGCTCATAATGTAACAAAGACCGGAGTGGGCCCGACCACAGTTAAACTGTCACCATATAAACTAATTAAACTGATCCAACTTTGAAGGCGGGGGGCCTAGCTCTGAGCCGGTTGATAGGCGGAGCCACGTCTGCGGGACTGTATATCCCGGCAGTTTTTCCAAACCTACGCCTGGTAAAATAAATTGATTGAGGGACTTGATTGATCCAGCAAAATTGCTATATGGACAATGTAACGTACTGTACGAGATCGGGGAAGGAGGTGGATGGATACATGCATGTGCATTGAATTAGCTTCGGCAGTTTGCACAGGTATGTTGTTGGAGGAAACCTTGGAAAGAGGTTCTAATTGTCCGCGTACTGGCGCCGTACAACGTCAGGACATCGGGACCTAATTGTTTGAAGTATGTAGACTTCTGAGGGCAATCGTTCGACAGTGTCGCTGAAATGTATGCTTCTCATTGATTCTTGTTAAGCTCAAAAGCTCGGGGTTGTCGATGACCTGGTCACGACGCCACCGATTAGACAAAACACAGAGTTCTATTAGGGCAAGCAGCCACAGCATCATTTCAAATGTTAGTTATGGCCTCCGAATCAACCCTACCCGTCGTCAGCTCCCATCGAGATCTAAGGCTATGACTTGGGCTAGACTTTGGGCCAATGCTAGTAGAGTTGAAATGTATTCTCTACATCACTTAAGACAGCTAGGTACCTGGTCAAATACGTGTGCAGGTAGAGAAAGGAGTAAAACTACCGGTAATTGTTTGCTGGTGGACTGAGTAACAACATTGAAAGCCACTTGGGCATCTTAATCTCAACCTCAAATACACCAGGTTTTCCACGGAAGTGCTGCCATCCATCTCTCATCAAGGGCATCAATCCGCAGTGTTCGGCTGCACATTGAAAGCCTCAAGTGCTCTAGACAAACAAATCACTAAGCAGCGGCCTTGCGACCACCATTTGGACGGCGAGCATCATCCATGTCGCTTGAGCAGCAACATCCGGTTTCCTCTTTCTGACTATCCCAGGCTTCTCCTAAGGCAGACATGCGCGGCTGTAGAATTAGCACGAGGCTTAGGTAAAAGCCGTCCGTTTGAACGAACAGGGTGCACAAAACAAAACAAATTCGGAAGCCCCTTCTCTGAAAATCCCCGCGCGATATCTATCACCTTCACCATCATCCTCCGTGAAGCCCATATTTTTCACTCCCCACATACCAACGCCCTTATCTATGTTGTCGATCTCCCACAAGACCGCCTTGGCCGTCTTAAGATCAGCGTAACCTTCCTGTGCGGAATTCTTACAGCCCGTTGCGTATATCTTCACATCACTACATCACGCACGTATCAGCTTGGAAGCGAGTAGGACAGCAGTCAAATTTCAAAAAGGACTTGAAGTACCTGCAATTCTCAAATATGGTAGCGTCCTTCGCGTCGGTTGCGGTGTAACAGCCGGAACGTCCACGATGCTGGGCACCCGCCACTGACATGTCGCCATCCGAGGGCCCCCGACAGAAGCGAAAGGTTTTGTGGCCTTTTTCAGACAACCACTCCCTGGCAGCACTGAAGGTGCTGAGCCCATTGTGCTGGGCGTTCGGATATCCCAGGACCATTGGCGATGCGTCGTACCCATAATAGTTCGTACCCATCAGCGCCTAGTCCTTCTAGACTTCCACTCCGCGGATTCGCTTGGATGATTTACCATAAACACATAATGGATGGGCAACAGCGGCCACGATCAATGGCGTAGAAGTGCTTGCGTGTCTTGCTCGGCATGTTTGTATGTTGTTTTCACGGACGACTACTTCTATACTTTATAGTCACAGTGACGGGAATGAAGATTTTGGAAGAGAAAAGAAGTCAGAGCTCAGAATGGACAAGGTAGATGAGGAGGGGTGACTCCTGACTTTATCAGCCTAAATTTGGCCACTTCACATGCAGCTGAAACACCATGCTCGCATGCTCGCATGCGGTGCATTCGCGATGTGTCAACTCGTTCGAGGAGGGCGCCAAGAGGTGTGACAGGTTACTAAAAGTTGATCCAAATGATGAGCCAGCACATGTGTAGCTGTTGGCGCTTCAAATAATGCCTGTGAGATCAACATGCCTTATCCGGGCTTCCGGATAGGTACGTACCTACAGTGATTGCAACACGAGACATGCTCTTATCTGCTCTGCTTCTGGACCGAGGAACTCACCGAGGAACTCGATGTTTCTTGTAGACGCATATCCAATCTTTGACATGATTAGGGCACTCAGCGTTGAAGAATCATCTCATCCAGCATAGCAGGGAGCTCCTTTATATGCGGCGTTTTATCTAGGGAGCACTGGCATGTCATCCATGGATGGCTTCTTAGACTTTTCAACAGGCCCAAGAAAAGTGCTGTATTGTACTCGTACTGAAATCATAGTTCTGCCATTTATGCAGCAACATAGTATTCTAGGGATACCTAGGTACACATAAGTAATAGAAACTCGTGCTAATACATTATCCACGCCAAATTTTAGTTCTAATTTTATTTCTAACATATAAATTAACTGTGTATCTAAAATGCTTTACTTAGTATATAATTAAAAATTATATAACTAGAACTTTAGTTTTAAATATTAATTTAAAGTCTAATTAAAAATTAATAACTATTAAGAAAAACAACTATAATTATTTATAGTATTTAATTTAAGCCCTATATAAAATATTAAAAGTTAATAAATCTATAATTATATACCTAGGTAGCTATAAGCTTAGTCTCGTCTTAATTTTAACTTTTAAAAATCATTAATTTCGATCACAGGATACTTAAAACGTCTCTTCGTTAGCATCCTCTATAAGGGTACCTCTTAAGAGTTACGAGATTTAAGTATAACTAACTAACGGCTACCTATTAACCTCTATACTACTATAAACAAAGATATCGCTAAATACTACGACAACGACGAAATGCGGCATTACTATTATTAGAAGTATTAGTATAAGTCTTTTATCTATTAAAATTAACTTCGTTCGCGAGGGAGGGGTAACTTTTAAGGGTAAGGCTAACCTATCTACAGCTACTACCCTCTAAAAACCCACACCTACCTATTAGAAAACTCGACACCGGTTTAGTAGTTTCGTTCTTAAACTATATATAACCCGAAGGCGCACGGCCCTTTAATACGGTAGTAAAAATTTAAATACCTAGTATTTGAAAAAGAGAAAGGGAAAAAATACCTAAGTGTTAAAATACTATATAAGGGCACGTGGCCGTAGCCTTATACCGAATAAACTATAAGTAGACCTATTCCCTTTATATATTTAACCTATGATATGTATAAACCTCTAAAAAAAAGAAATTAACTCTAAGCTAAAGAAACTCAAGGTATTACAAAACGTTACATAGTAGGTAAGCTAACACCCGTAGTCCCTTAAGCCTATAGGCTATATATAAAAACTTCGATATTTCTACACTTATTCCTAGACTAGATTTATAGAGCTATATTTACTAGTACTACTTACTTTTATCTATTACTTTATAATTCTTTATTAAACCTTAAGACTAGTTTTTTATATTTTATAGCCTTAAGGTTTAATAAAGAATCAAAAAGGAATAGATAAAAGTAAGTAGTTATAATTGTCCTTATAACCTATAGTAAAAGGTATAAGTTATTAGTAAAGATTTATTAATTCAAAGCTAGGGTTACTTAAAGAATAGTATAAAGGAAGTAGTAAAGCTATAATCTAGTTTTAAAAAAGTAGTAGCCTAAAGGGTTAATTAGGTAAGCTAAATATAAGGATTTATATAATAGGTCCTACTACTAATTAGCCTATAGCTATAATAATCCTCCCTTTTAAAGAAAAAAGATGAAAGTTATACTACTAGTTTAAGTTAAACTTAAAACTTTATTAGTAACCTCTTGAAATAAATATTTTCTAGGCTTTTATAAGGATAACCCTTAAAACTTACTATTATACTAAGGGCCCTAAAACCTTAGTTTATAGTAGTTTCTATATTATATAAAGTTTTATATAATTTATCCCCTATATAGGCTTTTCCTTTACTCTTTCTACTTATTTAAGTAATTACTACCCTACTATTACCTTATAATAATAAGCCTTTTAAGTATATTTTCTAGGTCTTAATTATTATCCTATTTATAAAGTATCTTATAGCTAATAGTATTATTTACCTTTTTAGCTATTATATTTTAGAGTACTATACCCTTATCTACTATATATATCTTAATAAGGTAGATACTTATACCTTAATAGTATCTAGTATACTATTTATAATAACCTTATTAAGCTAGCTTATTATTATCTTTATAATTAAGGATATTATCCTTCTAGAGCTAGGTATTTAATTACTTTTATAGTTAATATAAAGACTTAGTATTCTTAGAGTATATAGTATAAGATACTTAAAGTATAGTTAGTATATACTTAAAGTTCCTAGCTAGGTACTACTTAGGGTTAAGG
>MAVT02000897.1:0-19532 GCA_001702395.2 Diaporthe helianthi | reverse complement strand
AGTAGAGTATATTAGGCTACTAGAAGTCTATTAGGTCTTTATAAGACCCTATCTCCGTAAGTTAATAGATATATAGTAGATAAAGCTAGTACTACCTTTATTGATAAATACTAACTGTGATTAGCTAGATCCTAGCTAGGGACCTATTACTAACGCCTTAGAATTTACTTCGCGATAGGATTTAGAGGAAAACCCTGTGCTCTCCGTTTTTTAGTTGTGCGAATATCCGTTCTCTAATATTAAGGATATAGGGGTAAAGGGGGGGGGGCTATTATTTACTTTATAAGTATAAAGTTCATACCTCGTACTTCGCTAAAGGCTAAGTTTTTTACTAAATTAGATAACTTTACTTCTTTTCTAGTTTCGCTATTAAAACTGTAAACTAAATTTCGTTTAAGAATTATGTCTATAATTAGATGCAGTAACTATAACTAATGAAATTAGTATTTTTACTAACTTAAGTTTTATAGTCTTCGTTAAGGGCCTCAACTAAACTTAGTCTAACTAATTACAACCCTGGCGGAAACGATTCATGCAGGAACTAAGATCTTTGTGCTTTTCTTCTCAGCCTGACGGAGGCGAATGGAAAGGTAGATGCGATGTCTACGTCAGAAGTACTTGGCATTCCAAGTGAATCTCTCTGTCGCGCGTAGCCGTGTGCATCTGCTGCCAGAACATTGAATGAGCACACTTGAGCAGCCCATGGGTGCAGTACTACTTGACTCTGCATTATTATCAACTCAGTTCCTGGGTAAACATGTCAATTTCCGGTGGATCATTTGGCCCTCTGTGAGTCGGTCCCGATGTCGGGCCTGGTCTGGACTCTGGACTGGCAGGGTCTCACCAGGTGAGGTTCAAATCTTGGCTCACGAGTTACCCTGAACCCAGGCGTTACACAGTACACATTTCGATGTTGCCTGCAAGACACGTATTTATGCTCAACCCCAATCAACTTTCTTGGGCCCTAGCAGTAATCCTCGGAAATGATAAACACAGCATCAATGATCCCGTTGCTCAGGTCACCATTGCCATGATCCGAGCGCCCAAAAAGCAAATGAGACCGGGGTTAGCTTCCTTCGCACGTTCCCAATCAAACTGTGTGCCTGTTGAGCCAGACCGACTGCCCGCGCGGCCGAGTGATCCTTGCTCCGGGAAAAGTGCTCGCTCGTGCAGATCTGCAATGACCTCCCTTATTAGGCAGGTGAACATTCCGAACCCCGGCCTGGCGAGGATAAGCTTCTTGAAGTTACCCACAACTCACGCCTTGAATGGGGCGAAGACGATAACGTGATAGGCCAATGCCCTCGTCGCCATCTGCGCTGCGACATGGCGCCTGAATAAGCGATCCACACGAGCTGACGGGCAGCCCCAGCAGATGCAGCCGTAGTGGAAATGGTTGACGACTACAAAGGAGACGGGGACGTCTGGTGTAGGGAAAGGGGAAGATAACGCGCGCTCCCATCTTCATTGCTTCCACCTCCTCTGAAGTTCGCAGCTGATCCGTTACTGTGTTAGAAGCTTGTGAACCGAGGCCGAGACAGTCAGCATGAAGTCCACCGTGTTGGTCGTGGCCAGTGGCCTCTCCGGTATGGCTCACGCTGCCGCCATGAACCACCACACCTCTGCTGTGCCCAGCCCGACACAGCCATGTGCTGTTGCCAGTGTTGCATACGCGTCTCAGATCGCCAAATCTCCCGCGGCCACTCCTACGATCGCTGCCGGCATTGCGCATGACTGCTTGCTCTCGGTGCCACTGGGAAAGGAGGCTGCTATCGAGCTCGTTGACTCGATCGAGCCATATCTGGAATGGCAGTCAGGTTTGTTTCCCCGTCTATTCAATCTTGTCAACCCTCAGATGGTTGAGGATGCCTTGGCTCACAGGAATGCGTTGTTCCAAGACTCTGGCTATTTGGCAGACCCTCCAGCGGATTACTTTTACCCGGCGTATGACATGTTCGCCAACTTGGCCTCGGTCCGGTCCAAGATCGAGAGTGACAGCTATGCGTCCGAGTACGAGTTCCAGCAAGAGCTCTTCAACACTGTCTTCGCCCCGGCTCACGATGGTCACTTTGTCTACTACCCTGACCTCTTGACTCTTGTTTTCGACTGGAACCGCCCCCTGTCACTGGTGTCCATCAGCGAGGACCAGTCCTCACTGCCGGAGATCAAGATCTACGAGGATGTGATCTCGTCTCCCAGCACCGCCTCAGCCGTGACCCTCATCAACGGAATCGACGCGGCCACTTACCTCGAGGACACTATCAACCAGGCTGGTTGGAACCAGGATGTCGACTCTGCCTACAACTCGATGTTCTACCAGGTCTCCGCCACTGCTGCGGGCCTGGGCGCCGGGTACTTCCGGGGAGGTGGCCGTATCCGGTACATCTACCACGGTGACACTACCAACATCACCTTTGCCAACGGCACCGAGATCACCCTGCAGAACTATGCACGTATCACGGCGCCCCTGACGGGTATCACGGATGGGAAGTCTATGTACGAGAGATTCTGCGACCCCAACGGCTACGGCAGTAACGCGTCAGACATCTCTGCCACCAACGGCACATCCACAGCCTTGACTAGCATCCCTGGATACCCCACGCCCGTGATCATCACCCATGACGCCGTCGCTGCTGGATTCTACCTTGACAGCGAGGGATACGAGGATGTCGCAGTCATCGTCCTCCTGGCCTTTGCGAGCGAGTCCCCAGCCGAGTTCCAAGCCGTGGTCTCGCAGTTTTTTGCCGATGCGAAGGCCGCTGGTAAGACCAAGCTGGTCATCGACTTCCAAGGAAACGGAGGCGGCTACATCCTGCAAGGGTACGACTTCTTCCGCCAGCTGTTCCCAAGCGTGCAGGAGGACGGGTTCTCGCGCTGGAAGGCCAGCGACTCGTTCCTGGCCGTCTCTGACGTTATCTCTGAGGCCGTCGCCAAGATCGACCCGTACACGTCCGACGACGACACCCTGGTCACCTTCTCCCAGAGCTGGTTCAACTGGCGCTACGACCTGAACCTCACCCTCGACCCCTTTGTCAGCTTCGAGGACAAGTTCGGCCCCTTTGTCTACCAGGACACCAACTACACCAACATTATGCGGTGGAACCTCAACGACCCTCTGACGACGACCAACGACACCTTCGGCCTCGGCATGGAGATCTCGGGCTACGGCAGCCGGGCCAACCTGACGCAGCCCTTCGCCGCCGAGAACATCATCATGCTGTACGACGGCGTCTGCGCCAGCACCTGCACGCTCGCCTCGGAGATGCTCCGCATCCAGGGTGGCGTCAGGTCGGTCGCCATGGGCGGGCGGCCGCAGGAGGGCCCGATCCAGGGCGTGGGCGGCGTCAAGGGCGCGCAGGTGCTGGACTGGGCCTCGGTGCTGGACTACAACCAGCTCGCGCTCGAGCTCGGCGGCGACTCCACCACCGACGAGCAAAAGGCGGCGCTGTCCCGCTACAACGACCTCGCCGTCAACCGCAGCACCGCGGGCGCCATCAACGGCCGGGACCAGATCCTCCGCGACAACGTCGACGACGGCATCCCCGCGCAGTTTATCGCCGAGGAGGCTGACTGCAGGCTGTACTGGACGCTGCCCATGGTCACGGACATCACGGCGGTGTGGAAGGCTGTTGCTGACTCGGCGTGGAACGGGGCCGCCTGCGCCTATGGGGAGCTGTCCTCCCCGGCCTCGTATGGGGCTGCTCCCAAGAGGAGGGCTGCTGGTGATATCGCTGGTGCCCGGGTCCCTAAGCCCATCATGCGTCACCCCACCAGTATCGGCAGGCGTGGGCTGTACCAGCCTGATGATAGTGTCAAGGCTAAGCAGATGCTTAAGGCTATTCCCTAGATGGATTATGCCTTTAACAACAAATATTCCACTGAGATGTAAATTCCTCGAGCTTGTGGTATAATAGTAGTGTATATATACAATATTGGAAAGCATTATCTTTGTTTAAGCTGCGGACAGACTTCCCTCTGATCATTCCAGATGGAGCCTTAATCTTTTTCCATGACCGTTGTGTCTGAGTGAAGCCCTCTCCGACTATTTTGCATCATGACTTCGGCGAAGACTTCTCCGCAGTCGCTATATCAGGCGCGCCATTGCCATTGTTTGTCGCTGGATTTGTCGCCGCTTGTGGGTCCTGTGCCAGAGGGTTCTGCTCGCCCGGTTGCCGTCTTGGCTTTCGATTACGCAGCTCCCTTCTCACGAGATCTATCTCCACGACTGGCGTTCCAGGAGGTACTCTTCCCTCTAAATGGTCGCCATCCCAGTCAAAGTAAAGCGCCCAAAAGGGGCCCTGTCGTACGGCCACAAAATTCTCGTACCCGTGCAAGGTCAGCCTCCGATCCTGCCGGGTACAGTCGAACGGCCCTGTGAGGTTTCCCTCTGAGAATTGTCGCGTGCCAAATTTCAGTTCAAATGTCCGCACGTCCATGTAAATCCAATTCATGATGGGTGCCTCGTCAGATATGGTAGACACCAACCCGGGGTGGTTGAGCTCCGGGTATCCCAGGAAGTATCCCTCGAAGGGGTGGCCGAATGGGACATTATTGTCGACTCCAGTGTCTACATACAGCTGTGGTGAATGTTAGCAAGACTTTCCACCAAATTTATACGCGATACATATGTGCTGGTTGTTGAAAGTGCGGTGAATAAAAACCTACCTTGTCTCCTGATAGAACCACATGTCGACCTTCAAGTGTCTGGCTGTATTCAGATGACTTCGGCACGTGGACGATGAGATTATTCTTCCTGCTCCGATGTTCTTCTCTCCTGGCTCTTGCTTGAGAGGCTTTGATCCCTTCAGATGCGCCAGTGACAGCGCCAAAGGCGACAAGAACTGACAGAACCATGGTTTTCGCGTGTCAAGCACTTTGATGATATTATTCAACACATCGTTCGACTAAAAATGCCAAATATACCCCTCGACACCCGGACGTTGCCTTTACCAACACACAGGTGGCAACATATTCACACGGTCTGTGTGCTCAAGTGCTGAGTGGGTGGGCGTGGACGTGCAGCGGTGGACCCCACTGAAACTGGATGCGAAACTCGCTTTTACGAATCGTGGAAACATACGACGTACGATTCAGGGTTCAAAATCCCGGGGAATTTGGGTATGTCTGTATCAGGACCCATGCACCCTCGACAAAAACATCCGATGAATTGTCCGCCCGTTGCGCTGCGGCTCCATCCGATTCTAGGAGACTGGACAACCTCCAGGGATGTTCACACAGAGAGCTTGACAATTTGTGGCCACGGCCCATGAAATAATACAGTCTTTGGCAATAGTATCTATGTGCTACAATGTACTAGCCTCTGATCCCGCCCCCTGGTGGACATCATGCATACGTAGTCAGCCGCTCACGACTTCAGGATTCACCGACTCTCGTGCAACTCCTGTCAGCGGTCCGCATGCATATCTGGTTTCAACTCCAGGATCCTTATATAAACAAAGTTGTTCGATTTGCAAAGATCATGGGACGATTTCAGTCACAGCGGGCAACCTGACCGTTCGATTGCCCTCTGCCACGGCTGCATCGTTTCGACCATGGCGTCGTATTGGCCGATGAAGCCGCACAGCATTCATGCATACGCACACATCTTTGACACGCGAAGATTCTCGGCTAGGGAACCGGGGAGCCGATCCTGTCCAAGCCCGCCCCGGGGCGCATATTAAGCTTACAGCCATGACTTGAGCATAAATGGCGGACAGCTTCAGACTCACAATGGCAACAACTTTAACCCAACTTCGACCATTATCTATATGTACTCCTCCGCCGGCGGACAACGACAATTCAATTCATAAACGGGACAGCATCTCAAATCGCAGATCACTCATCAACACCTCCCCCGAGCAACGACTAGTCCGCAGGTCTTCTAATCGCAGCTCCTGGTCATCAGCTTCAAATACATCTCCCACCGACGTCCCATCCCCCTCGTCAGATTCCGCCTCAACCGCAGGTCCCCCACGGAAATTCCGCCTTCCGGTCAGAGTATCCACACAGCCGTCTTTTGGCACCTCAGGCTCCAGCCCCCAAGCCCGGAGACGCTCTTTAAGTCTCTCCTCAGACCCAAAAACGGATAACAAGGCGGCGTCCGACACCAAGCGGCGCACCAGGAACCTCTACCTCTCGCAGCTGGACGAGGACAAGGCCGAGGAGCTCCGCAAGAGCCCCAGACCGTCACCAAGAGTCGCAAGCCCCCCACCTCCTCCTTACGAGAAGGGCCCAGCAGCATCAACTACTGAGACCTTGAAAGTGTCCGATAAGGCAAAGGATTCTCCTTCTCCACCTCCCAAGCCAGCGCCAGTTGCTGCAGCTGCAGCAGCACCCCCTCCTCCTCCACGGTCACCAGCTCAGATTCCAAAGTCGCCCCGGAAGCAGCCATCTCAAGTTGCTCCTACCACAACCACATCGGCCCCCAAAACTACTACCACACCAACACCTCAGAAAATGTCTTCCTCCAGCAGCCCGTAAGTCGTGCACAGATTCTAACATCCATTCATCCAAGTGAGCGGCCTACTCACCTTCCTGCGTCTTATTAGTGAGCCCCAGAGGACCGGCGTCGTCGCCCCCAACCCCGGCCAGAACCCCAACCAGCCACGTGGGTTCGACCTGTCCATGCAGAATGGCCAGATAAAAGGTCAACTCGGCCAGAGCCTCCCTCTTCCCGGCCTGTCTGGTGTTGCCAACGGTCCAGTTGGTAGGTTCTTGACACACACCCACAATTGTATTGTAAGGGATAATTACTCACACGTCATGCAGGTAACCTCCTCAAGGGCCCCGTCGACGACAATGGCAACCTGAAGGCTGCTGCGTTGACGGTCGGTATCAAGCTTGACTTGGAAGCTGAGGTTCATCTCTCGGCTCGTGTTAGGGGTGATATCCTCGTGGGTCTTTATTAGACTGGTCACCATGGCTTTTGAATGTCATGCCAGGTGCAGTCGGACGTTTTAGTAAATTTACTAGTTGCGGGATTAGGCCGTGGTAAACGTGGGAAATAAATAAACTTACCACCTGCAGACCGGGTGCAAATGCACATCTAGAGTAGGAATCTTGCCACCTTGCATATGTCTCATACTCCGCACACTGGCTTCTCATGTGGTGTCTACTTCCGGGGTGAAATAGACTGTAGTTGTGTAATGTGGGACGGCATAAAGGATGACAGCAGCTGTGTAGCCCCCAACGTGGTCGGCATAGTATCTCCGAGTGCTCAACCTGATCATCATGCACATGTGTGCTTTACGTCGAATCCCATGCGCCTAACATGGCATTTCAGTTATTGAAGGCGATCGAGAGCCTTGCAGTGGACCTAAAGGGCCCTCGGGCTGACATAATTCCTGTCACTTATATGTTAATCTTGGAACAATGCCCGATCCGCCCTCAAGAATGCTGTTCGTCACTCATTGTTTTAAGTTTTACATTTGATTATTTAGTTTCAAGCTTATAACAATAGTCTATGGGGAGCATGTTGCTCTTAAATCGGATGACCCCCCTCCCCTACCTGCTCGGCATTACGTGCAATAATGGATTGCCTATGAAGCTAGTCGAAAACAACCGAATAACCCAGTATTAGTATTTCCACATCATTAATCTGCTGGCACGTCGGGGAGGACTGATACCAAGCCAGACGCACGCCATTAGTGGCCGCCAGCAGAGTACCACAGAGAAGGTAATGCTATTAACAATGAGTCGTCTGACTGGACGTGTTCTGGAGAAAATTCCCAGCGAAATTGTATTGCGGTTGGTATTTCGATGGGGTTACTAATCCTTTCCAGAGCTCCCGAACAAACCTCTGCCATGTCGGTCACATGTGCGACTCAGCTCGCACACTTGAGCATACAACCAACTCCACAAGAGCCGCCCACGAAAACCATTAGACCACCCAGTGTTTGTCGAGAGAGAAAGACTGGTTGGATAGTCCACGGAAGTCCAAGCCGTCCTTGAGCCTGTTTTATTTCTTTCCAGTGCCATTACAAGAACCGCACGTGACCTTTGTCTTGCCATTACAAATTTGGCACTCCTTCTTCTTGTACTCATCTTGACCGTTGTTACAATACGGGTTGGGGCAGCGGTTTTCACCCTTCCCTGCGCAACTAGTGCACGTCTTGGGCTTGCTTGAATCTGACATAGTGCAGCGAACGATTTGTTCGGGGCGGAAGTATGCTGACCGGGGATGTTGAAATGCTCTGAGACGGATCGGCTGAGGTGAACTTGGGAAGCTATTGAAGGCGGCAGAAGAATGGGGTTGACCTTTCAACACGATATCCTTGAATACTGTGTCTTGGAATCTTCTCTTGTTGACTATTGAATGTGAGGTCAGAGAGAAAGCCTAGGTCTCGGGTGCTCGACGCTTGCAAGAGGCTTTCTCCATTTCTAAATACCCTGAGCCGGCCAGGCCCGGGGGGCCTGAGTTCTTTGTGCTCGAATTCAGGAGCTCTGTCTTGTCCATAGACAGCTTTTATGGGGTCACTATCCACACTCACATTGTTTGGGGGCGCTTTCTTGAACGTGAGTGTCTGGGTCTGAGTGTAGTGTGTTGATGGGGAATGTCGCAAACACCACGTTGTGGAATTGGGCTAGAGACTTGCTTTAAATATGTTGAATATCCACGATAAATCACTGAAATGATTATATGAGACTCTCCAGGAGGTAACTCATTGCAGCATATCTGACTGGCTATAGAAGACGTCAACAGCACGCAGTGATGTGGTTGACAGCATTCTCGATTGAGTCCAGTCACAAACGAATTGGAGGGATGGAATACCACCTCCTCTACGTGTGATCCTTCTGCAGTTCATCGGCTACTGTACCCTGTGGTGGTTGAATTTCTTGCTTTTTCCCACATTCCTGGTTCTCTCGATGAACAGTGTGACTCTGTCCAGAGACTGAGTGGACCAACTTGTATGAAATTAAAAACGAAGACATAGACGGGCACTGTGACGAACCAGCGACGCAGACGCATTTGGATTTATGCCAGTCACCGCTGCAGTTACCCTTATACCTGGGACCTGTCCCACTTGCAGGCAGAGGACCCTTTCGCTACATCGATCTTGGTACGGTGGTAGTTATGGATGGTATCTTTGCATAATTTAGGAATTCACACCACATGCAAGGGCTGAAATGCCACACCAACTGCGACTAGTATTTCCTACTATAAATATCTATACATAGCTTCAAAGATGCTCGAGTCCCGTTACAAGTCCAGCTTCCCCTCATCAACGCCCAACGCCGTGTTTGTAGAAAAGTTAGTCAACACCGACACATAGGCATCCAGGAAATCCCGCGGGTCATCCGGCCCATACAGCGAGCTCTGCAGCTTGACCGTCAGGAGCGGGTCCCTCTTGGGGTCATCAGACATCTCGAGCACGACATCATGCGGCGTGCGTTCACGCGACGCCCATATCTCGGTAAACGACGCCCCGCCGATGGTGCCCGTCTCGGCGGCGCCCTGGCGGTAGTCAAAGACGGCCTGGAACAGCGGCGCATGCTGCATAGCGCGGGCGGACGGCGGCGTGAGCCCGAGCCTGTCGAGCGTCACGCCGTAAGGGACGCGCGCGTGCTGCATGGCCTGGCGCATCCGGTCCTTGGCCGAGATGAGGGCGTCGGCAAAGGATACTACCGGTACGCCCGAATTCGCTGCCTCTTTGTCGTCAAATGCACCCAGGCGCACCGGCAGCACGTTGGCGAAGAAGCCCATGGTGTTGAGGTCGTGGATGCTCGAGCGGTTCGTGTCTGCGATGCCGATGGCCATGTCGCCCCCTCCTCCTCCTCCTCCCGTGAGCCGCGCCAGCAGCAGGTGGTATGCCGCCAGGTAGAAGTGCATCGGGGTCACGCCCTTAAGTTTCTTGCAGCGCTCGCGTATGCGGAACGCTAGCACGGCGCTCAGCCGCAGCATCCCCGTGTGCTGCTGCCACGCCACTGGTCCGGCTGCGCCACGGTGCTTCTGTGCCTGCGGCAGGGGCATCACTTGCAGCACCGGGGGCGGCTTGGCGTATAGGGACGTCCAGTACGAGATGTCGTTCTCGAGCTTGCCAGATTCCATGTCTGACCGCTGCTGGAGGGCAAAGTCTGGATATTGTGGTGGTTTCGACAGCTGCGCTCCGTTGTACAACTGCCCTACCTCGGCGAGGAAGTTTTCCGTGGTCGATCCGTCCCCTGCTAGGCGGTGGTATCCGATCACGAGAAGGTGTTGGTCACGACCCCAGTAGAAATCAACGATCTTGAGTGCTTCGCCTGAGGAGAGGTCGTATTCTTCCTTCTCCAGCTCCCTGTAGGCCTTCTCAGCAGCTGCTCGATCTGCTACCGACGTGAAGCGAATGCGGACTGCAGACGTCCTCTGTACAGTTTGGATAGGTGAAGAATTTCGCGCGCCGTCGGACGAGAAGGCGGTACGGAAAATCTCGTGACGTCCCAGAGCAGTAGTTAGAGCATCGCGCAACCGCTCATGATCTACAGGCCCCTCCATAAACACGCCGATCGTGTTGTGGAAAATGGATGGATCGTCAGAAAGTTGCTCTTGTAGCTTCCATGAGAACTCTTGTGTAAGAGACAGAGGTGCTCGTCTCAACACAGGGTTTGTGCCTGGCTTGTTCTCTTCCTGTTGCTCGGAGTGGGGCGTCGTCGCCATAGATGTATCAAGATCTGAATCCGACCTCGCTTGTGAGGAATCAGATTCATCCCTGCTATTATCTTCAGAGCCGGCTAGTGCCAGACCGCTGTCATCACGGCGCACCAGTGGGGTCGCACTTGGTGACAGTCGTCCAGCGGCTTCTTCTGCGAGCTCTTGAATGGAGGCGCCACCGAGGACCCTCAGAAGCGGGATGTCGACGAAGAGTGTCTTTGAGAACCTGAGTAAATGCGAATGTCAGCAACCATCATGGAGTGAGAGTTAATGCAGAGGGGGCAGGAAACGGTATTCGGCATGGTTTCAGACATAAGCTTACCATGATCCAACAGTAATGGCACCCAGGGAGTCCACGCCCTGATCGACCAACGGAGCCATTGCATTGACTTTCTCATCAGCTGGGATGTGCAGCGTTCCACGCATCTTTTCCGACAAACCATCTGATGAAGAAACAGTGCGTCAGAAAAATTGTAGTGTTTCACGCAGACGAGGGCTGCTGGGTGACTCACCAGTGATAATATCACGGACTTCCTCCATCGTGATGGCTTTCAACAATCGTTCCTTGATCGAGGATTTTGCACCCGCAGAGTCACCTGCACCGGCACGGTCCTCTGGTATCTTCAAGTTTCCAAACCGAGGGTCGTCGTAGAACTTGATTGAGTCCTTGTTCCGGGAGCTAAACTGTGGAATACCTGTGATGACCTCTATGTCGGACGTATCGGTGACACTGACACCTTCACCAGTGGTGCGACGTCCAGACACAACAGCTTCGGCAAAAAGAGCCAGGAATTCGTCCTCGCTTAGTGTGTCGGTGTCAGAGGCGGCCTTGAACTCTTCTTCGCGCTGCGTTCGGGCGAGATATCCAACACCAATCACGGCGCCAATGTGAATCGTAGATGCCTGTATACATGTGACCACCGTCAGTAAAGTCGCAATTATATTGAAACGAGCGTCTTGTGAAATTTACATACCGGGAGACCTTTAGTTCGTCGCTGCTGCGCCAGTGCTTGAAGGTAAGCATTTGCAGCGGTGTAGTTCGCCTGGCCAGGATTTCCCCCCACCGTAGCTACAGACGAGAACATGACAAAGAAGTCAAGAGGATTAGCAGTTTGGTCGGAAAACCGCTCATGAAGGAGCTGCGCCCCAACAACCTTAGACTTGAGTGGCACCTGCATCATGGAGAGGTCCATGTTGCGGAGGAGAGCATCCTGCAACACCAGCGGGCCGTATGCGATACCGGCAATGGGCGGCAGGGTCTCTCTGATCTGAGCAAGGCCATTGTCCACCGAAGTTTCGCTTGAGACGTCGATTGCAAGCACTGTGATGTTTCCGCCTAGTCGCTCAATGTCCTGAATCCACCTGGTATCAGGAGCCTCGGGGTTTCGGCTGGACAAAACGACGTGGCGGGCACCGTGTGTGACCATCCAGCGAGCCAGTGACCGGCCTAAGGAGCCAGCGAGACCAAGGAGCAGGTAGGTCTTGTCCTGCGTGAAGAGTTTTCCGGAATCAATGGAGCGGATCCGTGCTAGAAGTTTCTCGTCGCTCTTCCACTCGATGATGGTGGATTCAGAAAGGGAGACGTGCCCGGGTCCTGTGACTCTGCTCACTGGGACAATGACCCCTGTGTCCTTACTGGTCATAGGCGAATATTCCAAGATAGCGGCTTGTATTCTCTGTCGGATTTGTGAGAACCGACTTGAACCATGCTTAACCCCATAGACGGTCGGTAGTGCAGCGTCATGAAAAACGTGACTGCGGCCATATCTCAAGCAGCTGAGTGGCAAGCTCTTGATCAGTCGCTGGCTCAAGCCGGAAGAGGCAGTGGTACCCCGATCCGAAGTGAAGTCGTAAAATACAGACAAATTTCGGGGCAGCAGCCTCCTCAGACCGACCTCCGTCTCTTGTGGGTGCAGCCTGATCCATGGCAACACCGTGGCCGAGGCCTGCCTGTCTGTGGTCGAAGTGATGTGCACAGGGTCATTCCGTGCCTTGGCCACGTCGGTGACAGCGTCGATAATAAAACTCGGGGGCTCGAGGAGTAAGACTGAACCCTCTGCCGACACTCCAGACAGCATTGTGTGCGCGGTCAGCACTGCCGCCACTCTCAGCAGGAGTTTGTCGCGGGATGCCTCGGCGGGAATATCAACGATGCTCTCTGATTCAACTTGGACAAGTGATGCGTTTGACTCGCACAGTGCTATCACGGCCCGATCTGTGCCTTGGATCGTTCCCTGGATTAGGTAAAAGTACCCCAAGTCACCAATGCGGATCGCTGTGGCGAGGGAGTATCGAGTCTCAACGGTCAAGATCGCAGTGCCCGCAGCGACGGTGGTCTTTGGCGCAAAATCTTCGGTAGACTCCAAGAATGGACCGTTGTCAGCGACTTGAAGAGTCACTGGGGTCTGGTTGGGGTGCACATCAAAGTGGACCGGACGACGCTCAGAGTTCAAGCGATTGTTCCGCTCTATGTCATGCTTGACCCGAGGGATGTAGGCGCGATTCTTTGACACGTAGACCTCGGGCTCAAGTGTCCACAGGCAGCCTTCTGTTGCGCCAGCTGATTCCTCGAGTCTGAGGACCTGCTCGGCCAGGAATTTGGAGTCCAGATCCTGCACGTTATCCACATCCAATGACTGCACATGGATGGCAGGGTGCTCTAGCCTGATGGACCGGAGCAGGGCGATGCTCATGGCCTGGTATGGGTGATCGATCCAGGCATTCTCGGTGAGCCACAAAACCGACCCGGCATTCGCAAAGATGAACTTTACGGCTTCAAATTTTGCCTCGTCCAGAGTCGAAAAGGTCTCCTCGTCCAGCTCGGAAAGCACGAGAAAGGTTGACCTGTTCTCGACCGTCACATTCGGAAGGTCTCGTAGACATTTGACCGTGATCATCTTCCTTTGCGGGAGGATCTGGCTGATTTCCGCCACCAGCCGACTTGACTGAGACGCTTGGCCACCAACCAAGATCACAGACGGTGCCTCTCTGTCTGTCGATGGAGCTGCTAGAGGCTCGTATAGGCGGGTGATTTTGGAGTTGACGGCATGCGTGCTAAACAGAGTGTTTGGGAACAAGTTTCCGTTCCGGTCTAGAGTGCGAGTGTCAACGCCCGAGAACCCTGTCTTCTTGAAAATCGCATCCCACTCATCGATGGTGGCGAAGGGGTCTAGGTCGCGTCCCTCATCGATGCCAGCCCACCAGTCAGGGAATAGGCCAAATAGGTAGCCGACTCGGGTATGGTCCTTGTGCGTGGCCTCCAGCAGGACCACGTGGCCGCCTGGTTTTAGCAGAGATCTCACGTTTCCCATAGTCTCGGCAAGATTTGGTGTTGCGTGCAGGACAGAGGATGCAATAACTAGGTCGTAGGAGTGAGGCTTGAACCCCTGCTCCTCTGGGCGGCGAGTGATATCCAACTTTTGGAAGATCATACGATCCTGCTGGTCTGCGAATAGCTCCTTTGCCTTTTCAAAAAACGCCGGCGAGATGTCCGTAAAAGTGTAGCTATTAAAGCCCAGTTGCGGAATCTTTAGGATATACTTGGTCGCTGATCCGGTGCCGCCCCCAATCTCCAGGATGTCCATGGTCTGGTAGCGATGGCAGATCTGGGTTATGAGGTCCTGGCCGTAGAGCCAGCCTGGCCCGCTCGTTAGGTAGCTGGTGTAGAATTCTGTAAGGAGGCCGTCGCCGTCCATCCAGAGGAACGGGTTGCTGTTCTCCCGGATTGTCGACAACGAGTACTCGCTGACCCGCTTTGCCATCTTGACATGTGGGTGATACCAATGATCTGCGCAAAGCTTCTCGATCTGCTCGCGCGTGTCGTTCTCCCATGATGGGTCATACCATTCGTGCCACTTTCCCTCCTTGACTTTGGCAGAGACGTGCTCGGTCCAGTATATATATCTCTGGTGAGGGAGTGTAGCGTTGGATCGGTCTTCTTCTGTGAGCTGACTGATAAAGTCCCTCATGTAAAAGTAGCACACTCGTTCAATGACGGGGATGACCTCCTTGTCCTGGTCCGTGGCCCACAGCTTTGGATCATCTAGTAGCTTCTCAGGGACGAGCGGACCCCAGACGGTCTTGGTGAATGCTTTGTGGTCTTCAGATGCCGACGGCGGTGAGAGTGGCTTCAAGTGAAGGTTCTCAACCTGATACAGCACGGCCGCGTCATTGCTTGCATCGAATACTTCCGCGTCGCCTGCCAGGTAGTCACCCTTATCATAGGTGTTTGTCGTGTTGAACTGGACGACACGATCCGAAGACTTCAGAGCATCTGCACAGAGCGACGGAACGACTGCGATCCGGTCAACGTGGACAGGTACGTAGATGGAGCGCAAACGCTTGTCCCCTGGAGCCGAATACGCGCCCATGATAGTTTGGAATGCCAGGTCAAGAGACGCAGGGTGTAGCACAATTTGACGCTGCCCGTCCTTCAACTCAGGGTGCGCCATATTGCCAGTGGCCTTGGCATCGGCGCGCTTCATGCTGTAGAGGCATCTGAAGTCCTTGCTGTAGTCGTAGCCGAGTTCGTCGAGCTCGCGGTAGAAGATCTTCATGTCCACCTTGTTCATGTGAGGACTCTCCTCCTGCGCTGGAGGCAGGACATGCTTCCCTGAAGCTTCTCCAAAGGTGGCCACCACTTGGCCCCGGGCTGATGTAGACAGCTTAGACTCTTTCGCAAGGCACGAGTCAATGGCGAAGCTCAGCTTTAACTGGGTTTCTGTATCGCAAACAACCTTGGCCGTAAGCACAACTTCGGCCAGGCTGTTCTCATCATCGAATGTGATGGCCTTGTCTATGCTCACGTCGAGCACCTCAAGCAGCTGAATAGGACGCCGCCCAGCGCCGTGGATGGCCGCCTCCATGGCCATGACAACATAACCGGCGGCTGGGAACACTGACTGCCCCTGAATTGCGTGGCCTTGCAGCCATTCACAGTTCCGAGGTCTGAAAGTGTTATGCCATTGCAGATTGGAGGCCGTGTTCGAGGCTGATGTGGTGGAGCCCAGCAGCAGGTGAGGAGTGGACCCGTGAAGATGTTCCTTGATCATCCTCGTTTCAGCCCAATAAGTCCTCGAGTGGTCCCAAGGGTAACTCGGCAAGACCTTGCTCAAGTCCCTCGGAGCCCGATGAGGCGACACAACTTTGGAAACGAAAGTGTCCGGGTCGATTCCCCCCAGCCCAAACCGCTCCCACAGGTAGCCGAGGCCACTGGCAAACGACTGAATATCGTTACCGCCGCGATGCATGCAGGCTGTATACGGCACCTCATCGCGTATAATCGTCTTAAGCACAGCAAGGCATGGTGCTTTTAGAGCAGGATGACAGCCAACCTCGACGGCCGCATCCAGTGGGCCCTGCTCAATAGCCGCATTCTCCACGGCCTGCATGAAAAGCACCGGGGAAACCAGATTGTCCCTCCAGTATTCTGCAGTGACGTCGCTGGCCTTAATTCTACGGTTCTCGTGCACCGAGGAGTACCATGCTACCAATGACGAGTCCCTAGTGCCGTCGGCGACGGCACATCCGCAGTCGACGAGTGCCGAGACGTAGGGCGAAGAACATGGTATCATATGGTGTGAATGATACGCTTTATCCACCTTCAAGAGCCGAGCAAACTTAGACTCATCTTCAAGGATCTCCTGGACTTCGGCGATCGCGTTGGCGTCTCCCGACAACGTCGTGCTGTCGGGAGAATTGTACGCCGCAATGCACACACGACCCTCAAAGGTATCCAGCTCGACCAGCTCCTTGGCGTCGTCCGGCGACACCCCAGCTGCCAGCATGGCGCCTTGCTCCCCCCCGCTGGGCGAGCCCGCATGCTTAGAGACAAGACCTCTGATGTAGGCCACGCGGATGGCCTGCGAGGCGCTGATAAATCCTGCCGCAAAGGCGCACGCTATCTCGCCCGAGCTATGGCCGACAATAGTCGTAAAGCGCACCCCGGCGGCAGCTAGCAACCGGACGAGCACGATCTGGACCGCAGCACAGAGGGGTTGCGAGTAGCTGGCGTCCCTGACGTTGGAAGCCTCGCCTTCTAGTAGGAGCTGTTCACCTAGCGTCCATGAAGGGCGGTACGCAGCTGGCATCGTCTGTAGGGAGTGGTCTAGCTCGCCTATGATCTCGCTAACGTACGGGATCGTTGTGATCAAGCCTTTCAGCATCCCGGGCCATTGTGCGCCTTGCCCAGTGAAGATGCCCAGGAGAGTAGGGTCGCTCTTGCTGGAATTGGCGGTGCTGAAGTCAAAAGACAAGCTTCCGCTATTCTTGATTGCACTCTCGAGGGCTTCGATGATGGACTCTTTTGAATGACCGGCGACAGCATTGCGGAACGGCAGAACAGACCTTTTCCTCAGGAGCGTCCATGTGAGGTCCAAAAATGACTTCTCTGGGTTTTGCTGAATAAACTGAAGAGTTCTTTCCATCGTGGCTTTCAGTGAACGATCTGACTTGGCGGAGAGGACAAGCGGCAGAGAGTGAATAGCCGTGTTGCTCGCCGCTTCTTGCGGGTCATCACTGCTCTTGGGCTGCTGCCGCTTATATTCCTCGACGATGGCGTGTGCGTTGGTTCCACCGAATCCTGCTCCAATGTTAGCTATTTCTGCATCCCTTATTTCGGCGGTGATTTACCAGATGCATATCAAACAGAGCGTGGAGATTATGACTGACCAAAAGAATTGACACTGGCGCGACGTGGTTGTCCTTGAACATCCGGCCACGGTTGGGCTTCTTTCGTGATACGTAGGTTCTGATAAAAGGGGGCCACCTTTGGACTGAGGTTCTCGAACAGCATATTCGGCGGAATAATGCCGTGCTGCAAAGCTAGTGACGCTTTCAGGAGCCCAGCTATTCCGGCTGTGCCCTCAGTGTGCCCAACTACGGTCTTGATGCTTCCAACGTAAAGACTATTCTCGCCCTGGTCGCCCTCGTTGAAGAAGGCCCTGGAAATTGCTTCTGCCTCTTGCGGGTCGCCAGCCGGCGTTCCAGTGCCTACACAATGGACTATTAGTATGATATTTGCGGGACAGCAACCGACGAGGCTCCGTACCATGAGCTTCAAAAAACTGGCAGCGTTCATCAGGATTCGTGGAATCGAGACCGGCTCTTGAATAGGTATCCCTGATGAGAGCTTCCTGCGCAACATGGCTTGGCATGGTGATGCCAGTTGTTTTGCCGTCCTGGTTCACGCCGGTCTCGCGGATGACACACTCGATGCTGTCACCATCTCGAATGGCCTGACGAAGTGTCTTGAGCACCAGTGAACATACACCTTCCTAGAAATAACATCACCGCGTCAGCTTTCCATGGACGGCTCTTGAGTAGTGTTGAATGGAAAGATAAAGGTGCCATCAATCTCTGTAAACCGAAGACGTCAGGTTCTGCCTGCAACGTACCCCTCTGGCATAGCCATCTGCAGCGGCGTCCCACATTCGCGATCTGCCAGTCGGCGAAAGCATGCTCAATTTACTCTCCGTGATATAGTTCACTTTTGTCCCTCCTGTCAGTAGTGTGCACAATACTCCGTATCCCCCCCCCTCCCTCCCGGTTCAAGGACTTACTGGGCGAGAGAATGAGGTTAGCACCGGCAGCAACTGCTACCTTGCTGGTACCACTCCTCAACTGCTGAACCGCCAAGTGCACAGCAACCAGAGACGAACTGCAAGCCGTGTCTATCGTCATCTAAACCCGTGGTCAGCTAAGTCACCAAAGACAGTCGCGGTATGTAACATACACTAGGACCATGCCAGTCGAAGAAATAAGACAGGCGGTTGGATGCAATGCTAGTCGCAGCACCTGTCGCAAAATAGGTTGGGCTGTGGTTTGCATCTTTGACCTTGACGAGCTCAAAATCATGCGTCATAATACCAACGTAAACGGCAGTATCAGAGCCTTTCAACTGCTCAAGTCCAATTCCAGCCGAGGCCACCGCATCATATGTCGTCTCCATGAGCAGGCGTTGTTGCGGGTCCATGCTCTCCGCCTCGCCGGCTTGAATCCTGAAAAATGGAGCGTCAAAGGCCCGCAGGTCATCCTTCAAAAAGTAGCCATGTCGTGCGTTGGTGCGGCCGGGATGTGAGCCATCCGGGTGGTAAAAGGAGTCGATGTTGAACCTAGTCTTCGGCACTTCAGTCTGGAGGTCCTTGGGGTCTTTCAGAAACTCCCAGAGTTTTGAAGGGGCATCAATACCGCCGGGAAAACGACAAGCGCTCCCTATCACAGCGACGGGTTCATTTTCAGACATGACGAATGAAGTGCAGATGTGCTGGGAAAGGTGGATGAAGGGGAGATAAAATGTACAAGTCCAAGCAAAATGCTGAGAAAGGCTGGATAGATCCTGTTATATGCAGAGGCTATGCGTATTCATAGACGACTAAGTGGTGTCGTTCTTAATACATCCAAAACCCGAACATTAGCGTACGGTCCCTTCATACAGTGGTAAACGCTCAAAGACCCAGCGTTTGCAAAAAGCACAGGGGTTCATAGAGTAAACAAGACTGACATCTTCAGGTGCTTTAGCGGCACTTTTTACTTCAGTAGGAAAAATGAAGTGCGCTCCCCCCCTAGCTAGATTCAAAGCTAACTTTCTTCCCATTAGGGGATACTAGAAGTTAGGCATGGTATGTTAGGCCTTACATGCTATGAGAATGGAATATTCTATGTTATTTCGATACGGTATGTGTATGTAGCATGCTAGATTAGTTTAATTTAGTGTCTTAGTAACAAGGGTTTAGTGTATTTGAAAGTAGAATAGTATTTAATCTAAAAACTAACATGATTTTAAAGGTGAAATATTTCATTACGCGTAGGTTTAAACTAGTACTCTTATAGGCTTAAAGTAATAGTTCTATTTATTAAAACGCTGAACTACTTACCTTAGGCTTTATCTTAATTACCCCCCCCCCCC
>MAVT02000896.1:0-19535 GCA_001702395.2 Diaporthe helianthi | reverse complement strand
TCCCTGCCTCCCTGCCTCCCTGCCTCCCTGCCTCCCTGCCTCCCTGCCTCCCTGCCTCCCTGCCTCCCTGCCTCCCCCCCCCTCCCAGGCCCTTGTAAATAGCGGTGGGCATGGTAGTGGGTGGCCACAAAACCGCAACCAACGGGGACACAGCATCCGGGAATAACACCATCACAGGACGGCCGGACCCCCTTACAAGTCCACATGCGAACCAAGCTTTGGAAACTGCGTCGCCCCCAAGCCTCAGACCAATGACAGAGGGAACTTTAGAACGCTCGCAATCCAGACAGAACACCCAATGGCGCCTCAACCACACATGCTGCAGGCAGCATCGAGTCTTCCACTCAGGCAGGTCAGGCAGGTCAGGCAGGTCAGGCAAGCAGGAAGCCACCTGCAGGCCATGGGTCATACATAGGTGCGATAGTTTGATGGCCTTGGTACCTGCTCACAAGCTGCATCGTTTCTCCCGTGGAACGCTTCCACCGCCGCGTACAACCATTTATCTTGCAGTTTGCAGGCCTGCGCAGGATTCCATTATGAGCTGCTGCTATCTGCGGGCATGTTTGGGCCCCCGGGGTAGCAACCCAGCGCGGCGGATACCAAATGTCACCAGTGCTACCACCAACGTCACAGCCTCACAAGGGTGGGCTACCTGTCTGGTATCATGGTCGCTTCTTATGTGACAGGCGGCCTCTTGGATGTAATAAGGACAACGAGCACAACAACAACCACAATCGCAATAGCCAGATGCACCTAGCCCACCCCAAAGACCACTGCATACGAAATCAAAATGTGGATGGGCCCGAGGGAGATGAGCAAGCACGGCAGCGCGAGCCCACGCCCAAACAGGTGCATCACCTCATCACCTCATCAGCCCAGCGCTGCTCTTTTCCCCTTCCAGTCGCACGCGACTGAGCACAGGCCATGCTACTTTCTGGTTTTGGTAGAGCAATTTTGCGGGCATCAGGAAAGGGCAGGAAAGGGCATGGTCACTGCTGACATGGAACTGCTTGCCACATGGGTATGTCTCTGTCGCGGCACACATGTCGATGCTGATAGGGCTGTACTCCGTGTCACTGGCTTCCCCAAGCATATAAGATGTAGCCGTTTTGTCAGGCAGCCCTCGAGCGTCCCCGGGAACTTCAGGCGGGGACTTCAAGTGGCATGTTGCCTCCTCTACCGCCGCAGCCAACACGCAGCTTCCATTTCTTGACGCACGTGCAGGTTGTGTCAAGCTCGCAGGCTCGGTGCTTCTGCTGTACGGCGCTGACTTGGCGCACTCCACCGGCGGTCATGGCTGCAGGTGCTCAAGTGCCGTGGAATACGCCTACACAGTACATTCCCTAGACATCCTGAGCTGACTGCGGGCCTTTTTTGATGAGGCAGCACCAGGGTCATGTCCAACCCCAGATCCTCCTCACGCCTGCGAGAGGCTATGAGACGCATGGACTTCCCCAAAAGGAAGAAAGAGATAGGGGGACCCGCCTTGATGCCACACTGTCCATCTCATTTCGTGGTCATGGATCCCAGTCATCAGGTTCTGACAAGGTCCTTGACAGCGGAGCTCAGCAACGTGGTCGGCTCGCCATGTTCGGAGAAGATCAGCCAAGCCCCACCCGAGAATGAGCACGGCCGCCGTTGAGGCTCCAAAGCCAAAGGATTGCACAAACATTGGAATATCCAGTTTTGACCAACTGGTCTTGGCAGCTAGTCCAAATGATCGAACAGATTAGCTCTCCTGTCCCAAAACGTCGGCTTGGAACTCAAATACCCGGGTCAGCTATGGACGGCAATTATGAAAAGCTGGGGAAGCAATTTGGCACAAGATGTCGCCGAGAGCAGACGATGCAACTTTTGGCCGACCAGAGCCGCCTTCCCAGCCTGCCTAGACCTCACCTTGTCGAGGGACTTGCCTCATCTCGTCACAAGATTGCACCATCACCACTCGTACAAGATACACAGTAGAGAGCGTGTGTCTATGTATGAGCGGAAACTTCAGGGCAGGGCCACAACTCAAATGTTGATGGTTGACGAGTACGTGTGGGACTCTTTCGTAGCCATGTCATCTTGGCGGCTGCCCCGTAGATCAGGGAGCCCAGAAGTCGGTGTGGACCTAACAGGAAACTGGCCTGGCAGCCCTGGATGACATCTACACTGCACCATACACTGGTGCCTGCCTGCCTGTGTTGCTGTGTAGCAGGACAGGTAGGAGTCGACCAGCAGAGTCGTACCGGTGCCACTGGCACTTCTGGTCTTTGTGAGATGGCCGGAGATTTCCATCACAGCACGTGGCCGCATGGAGATCCATCCGAGTGTTGTCGCTCTTGTGGAGCTGGCAGGCGAACCTCGAACGGCTGTTCGGACGCAACCTTGAGTTGTAGTGTAGTGTAAAGTACCTCGATCAACCTTCCCGGATACGACCACATCTCCGGCAGTGACAGTTGCTGTGCTCGACCAGGACCCAGGGATCTGGGATTGCAAGAGGGTCTGAGAGGGACGATCGCGGCTTTGCCCCCTGCCCCTCCAAACCCCAGGCAGAAGGCATTCATTGGACGGCCCCGACCTGTCACGCATTGCCTGCCTAATCCGGACGATGACAAGTCTTGAATTGCAGGTATGCCATCAACCCCGTGCCTTGACAACCCTGACTGCCTGACACAAGGGCCCAAAGGTATGGGCGTCTACAACGCACGAGCGAACATCACAATGAAGGTAATTTGCGCCTCAGATAGCCTTTTTCCAGGCTCACGAGTCCCATGGCTCACGCCAACGCCCGGCATAGCGAGGTCGGAGCCCTTGTCAACGCAATGTTCGGCGGAAGCGATACCATATTGCGGGTCGAGGGGTTCGCCGTCCGCCAGGCCCAGGGCGCGATCCGGGAGTGTGGGCCTGCTCCCCCTCCCCCCCCCGCCCCAGGGCCCCAGTCGGGTCAACTGGTCCTGATTGAGCGGATGATTAGTGACGTCTATTGGCTGTCGAGTCCATAGAAGCGTGCCGCCGACCACTCAACCCTCCAGCCTGCCTCGCCAGCAGGGCCAGTTGCTCGCTCATTCCGTGCTCCCTACTGTCTCGGTGGGCTGTGGGCGGTGGGCGGTGGCAGCCGGCCTCCCCAGGAAGCAGACTGGCAGAGCAGAGGCAGTGCTTGGCTACTGCAACAGCACCTGGGCAGAGTTTGTCAAATGGGGAGCCCGGAAAGCCTCATTTCGAATCTCAATGACCCCCGAAGCTGGGGAAATTGGCCAGGGGCTCTTATACCCCGTCGACGAGGCGTGGGGTTGTGACGAGCTGAGCCTGTCAGCGGCCAGCGACGCTGCCAAATGTGACCCCACCGTAATGATTCGCACAGGGGCACGTCTCAGAAGTGGCAGGGGAGCCCAAAGAGCTGTAGCGCTGGCAGGATGGCCAGCCGAAAAGAGAAATCGTGAGGCCTGTCTGGTGCGCGATGGTACACAGATTGCCAGTCGTGTATCGGTACGGAGTACTGCAGAACGTTCTCTGCGCCGCTGTCAAATGCGCACTAGTGTGTACTCCGTACTCAAGTGGACGAGGCAAGGGACAGGGTGTGGGCTAGCAGGCTGGTCAGTGTGTCGATCAACTGCCGTGTTTAGCGCACCTAAAAGCAGGGTGGCATTGGGCACAATCTCAACCTGCATCCTCATGGTGAGTCCCGTGAAGTGTTCGCCACGCCCGTCTTCGTCGTCGTCCCTGCACGTCGACCGGACGGTCCTGACCTGATAGTGGCACACGAGGGGAGTGATATCGGATGGTATCCATCTGATGTCACAGTTTAATTACATTGAGGAAAGTCCGGAACTCAGAAGGCATGTACTGAGCCCTGCCAAATTAGGTCGTGATGCTTGTGGGCGACAATCGACTACGTACGGATACCTAGTGTAGGTGTGTGATCCGACTCATTCTGCACATCTTGTGGTCCTCGGCGACGGGGGTCGCATTGACTTGGCCACCCCGAGAATCCGGGGAACGGGAAGATACACTAGATCGGATGCCATGGTTGACTGGACTGAGCGGACTAGGCATCCGGGAGGGAAGCGGGCAGGGCGGGAGAGGAGAGGAGACACCCGCGGCGAAACGAGTCCCTGGTCCAGTGGTGGGTGGGGGTGGCGTGCGAAGACTCGACTTCAGGAAGAGACGCACTGGCCAGTGGTTCGACGAATGAGGTGTCCAAGACTCCGAGGCCGCAGGCCATTGTTGGTTGGTGTTTGGTTTTTCAACCCGCCAGCCAGCCCAGCTCAACACGACGGTCCCTTGCAGAGATGGGATTCTGCGGATAACACAGTAATCCATGGGGATCTCCCTTTTGCCTTGTGAAGCCGTGGATGGGCTGGGCTGGGCTTGCGGCCTGTACTGCCGGAGGGGGGAGCCAACGGGAGGACGGAGGAAAACCTACCTGGCTAGAGTGGTCTGTGGTGTCGTGTCACACGGGCTGGGGGGCGAAGGCGGTAGCCTGAGAATGGGCCTCTGGGGGTCTCGGGCCTAGCTTGGGCTTTGCTGGGCTTGTGTGGCGAGTGCGCAGCGTGTGCGTAGGTCCTTGGACTGTGACTGACTCCAATGGGGAGTCCGAAACAGTCAATGCTGGGGATCCTTGGCCGACTCTCAGGACTGACTAACACCGGCCAGCAACCAAAAAAAAGAGACCAGACGTTCTCGTTGGCTAGGCTTCCAAGCTGGGAACAGAATGGAATGAGAAGTTAGGGAGTCGGTAGAAGAGTGAGTCGATCACACGGGCGGAAAGGTATTAATTTCGGTGGATGGCCTGGATTTTCTTACTTCCTTTGTCCTCGCAGGAGCAAATGAATGCCGCACGAGGAGAAGTGGGAATAGAAAGCCCAAACGAGCCGAGTGACAAACAGCAGAGGGTAGTACTTGGCAAAGACGAGGGAGGGGAGAAGAAGGCGATTTGAGAGGAGAGGTTCTGAGCCGGGTCACAACAAGGCGAACAGCAGAGCAGTGCGCAAAAGATTAGACGGAAACCATGAAAATAATGAGGAGGGGAGAGTCGTCGACCTGTCAACCAGATGCTCAAGCAGACTACAGCGAGTCGCTTTGCATCTCTCAAAGGGTGGAATCGAGCATCTTGACTGCTCTATGGGGGGGGAAGGAAGGGAAAGGGGAGCGCAGGATGATCTGTGACGCGGGCGCTGAAGCAGTTTTGAAGATTACAGCCCACACCCACGTTTTCCAATCCACAGACTAGGTACCTGCCGTGCGCACGGGGTTTGTAGCGCATCGCATGTACTTCCGAGCATGGCAGGGCCGAGGGGGCCCTCTCATTGCCCATCAGCAGGAGCGAATGGACGTTTGGCGCCCCGTAATCAGACTAGCGTGCACAATCAGCTGGCAGGCGATTGGCTGCAGCGAGAGGGAGGAGTGGAGTGGCCACCTCTCTTTGCCCATCTTTTGCCATCCAAGCCATGCTTTGTTACTGCAACTTCCTCGCACCTGCAGCAGGAGACCAGCCCCGTTTCTGCCTAGCTTGGTCTTTGCGGGTGCACACTGCAGGCACATCTCATCTCATCGACAGCACTCTTGGCCAAAGAGATGACTCTTACTGCGTCCTTTCCTCTGTTCTCTGTCCTCTTTTCTGCCTGGCATGTACTTGTAAAAGTGGTTCAACCCGCTCACGGCCATCAACCAGCTCAGCTGCCACTCCTCCACTGGGACCGTACCAAGACACGAGGAGAACAAGTGAGAGTAGAAGTGATACCACAGTAAGGGAAACGGGTTGTTGAAATTCCCAGGGTCGCAACAAGAGTCATCATCGGGTGACGGAGAATGAGATGAAGGGTAAGGGGGGTACATCTGTACCAGAGAAACCCGACTTGTTCCCCGGGGGGCCTTGGCACCACCAGTGGCATGCAGTGGCATGCACTCATTATTATTACCCACCCACCTACTTCCTTGCCTAGGTACTGCAGGTAGACTAGTCGACCTGTGGTCTGTAATCTGTAGGGCAAGTGGGACTTGACTAACTAAAATGACCCAAGTCAAGCCTGCACCACTGCTCAAGTGTCGGGAGAGCACCCGTTGAATTTTAACTTTGATGGTTGGTGGTTGTGGTTTGTTTGTATGTGTCATGTGCACGACCGAGAACAGACGCGCAACACGATGCTTCAATACGGGACCTAGGAACTTGCGAAATTGCGATGACCTCACACTGCCGCTTGCTCTCACTCAAACACGACAAACCAACACAAGACCCAAAACAAACCAATGGTCGGGTCGTGGCGTCTCTTGGCCTCCAACAGCATCAATCATAGCCTCCTAATTGTCTGAGGTGTGTACTCCAAACACTCGTCACTGACGAGTCGTCACTGACCCAAAGCTCAGGCCAGGCCTTGATGATAAGCCCCCTCCTCTTCCTTCGCCTCACCTTGCCCCCCGTTTAATAAGGCCAGCCGGTCTCTAATAATACACCTCTGCAGGCATCCCAAACGTTAAATAGCAACTTCTCCACTCAAAGTCGCTTTTGCTAGCAAATTAGGCAAAGAGTTACCTGTGGGTCCACATTTGCCAATAGGAGAAGCTGTACACAAACCAACGTTTGGGATGCCTGTAGAGGTGTAAGTCTCGCTGCAGCCGCCGCGCCCGTGCTGCGGTGCTTTGCGGCACCCGGTAGCATCCGAGGCTGGCCCCCCCCCCTGCTGTCTCCATCGCAGACTCCCCTCCATCGTCGCAAGCCACTTGGTAGCAATAAACTCCGTTTCCAAATTTGGCATCAATAAATCCTGCGGTTTCATCACTCACACACATTCCTTGCTCTCGCTGATGTCAAGCCTTTAGGCAATGATTAGACGTCCGGACATGCAAGACCACACCGAGCCCGTCAGACGGTGCGACAATATTGCCTGTCGTGTTGTCTTTTCTGTGCTACCGAAGCCTGCTGTCCACACGAAAATTATCGACTCGGCGAGCAGGCTGTTGGGACAGCAGCCCGCAGTCTCTCTACCTTTATCAATCATGATACACCCGAGGGCGATCACAAACCTGCGCTTCCGAACCTCTGCCCCACCCCGGCTTCAGAGAGCCAACGGCAGTGAGGTGGCATGCTGTTCAGTGTACTGTGTACGGTCGCTCCGCACCTGCATCAGTTCCACATCCCTCCAGGCCTCCTCCCCTCCCTTGGAAGCCAGGCAGTGGTGGCACAGCCGGCCATCCAGTCATCAACATCGGATTCAGGCGCGCTACGGCGGGCGACCCGGCCCATTCCTGCGTCTACAGGTGTCTATTTCTCCTACTGTAACTTACAAGTATGGCATCCCACAAGGAAACAACACCACTGATGGGCCCACTCGGCTGCAGAAACATTTGAATGCCTGCTACACATGTACTACACTGTACTGTGGCGGTCACCCCACACGGGGCTCCGTTCAGGCCCGTTCTTGCTAAGCCTGCCCTGGCTGCTGGGTGTTCGTCACCGTGGGCTGAGACCGCTACCGAGCACGGAATAGTCAGTCTACTCCGTACTGTGGTGGTCCACAGCACTCCGTACCTAGGTAGTACGGAGTATACACAGTACATGTAGAGAGGAGCGGAGCGGCGGCCCCCCACAGCCCTCCCCCACCGCCTTCGAGAAGATTCACGATGCTTCACCTGATCCATTATCGGGTGAACTGCTCAGCATCCACACCGACTTCAACGTCACTGCCTCGGGGGCTCTCAGTGGTGCCCCGACTTATTATTACCCTGCATCTGCACCACGAAACCTGGAGGTGCCGCCCCGGTAACACGTGCTCCAATCATGTCGACCTTGGGCTTTTCCCCGCTCCGCAATGGTTGCATACTTTCCCCTGTGCACCTGTGCAATAGCGTGATGTCTGGATGTGAGTGAGGGAGGCTTCGCTCACAGGTTCGTCAAAACGTGCAGCTGTGGGCCCACAGCCCGTCATTGTGTCGACCGATCTCGAGTTGGACATGAACCGGCATCCTCGTGCCCAGCGACATGAAGTTGTCATGCAGGCTGGCTGGCTGGCTGGCTGGCTGGCTGGCTGACTGACTGGCTGGCGGTGTTGCCGTTCTGTGCTGTGTGTTCTGCTGCTTCGATCACAGCCCACTTGAGCAGATCCGAGTGGAATGTGATCGGCAAGGCGGACAAGTTGCCGTCCAATGTGCCAGCCATGTGGTCGAAGCCAGGAAAGCTTCGAGAACCTGATCAATCGACTACCGCTTTGAAACGGGCCAACCCACCTGTCAGTGGAGTCTCACGGCATGCCCTTGACACGTTATGCTATCACAGCCGCCTCACTGCTACCAAAATGACTCTGCCATCTGGAAACTCGCCCTGGTGACTCAACAAAACCTTACTATAGACGACGCACGGGTTGGGTCATTTTGGGCCAGTCTCTTCAGAAATTGCAGAACACGGCCTGATCTCGGGCGGCTTTCGGAGAGGATCGTGATCCCCGTTGCAGTGCTCGGTGTGAATATACGGCTTGGAACATTTGAAGCGACCGAGACATTCAAACCAAGCTTTCGAGGCATTACATGTGTTCCAGCTCCAGCCGTAGCACACGGGACCTAACGTTTAGTTTGGCCCAGACACCTTGGCTTTCACAGGCTCCACAGAGTGTTTGCAATGGCACTTGAGCCGAGGCGTGCAATGGCGAGGCACAATGGAAAGAGTCGAGGCGTACGTGACCGAAAGCATACTTTGGGGACGGCGTGTCTTTGTAGATCTGCAACAACCGCGCCGCCAGCTCAAGGCTGACGACATCTGGACTGACTCACCAGAGGCCAACAACACCAACTAGAGAGAGCCTCGCGGCCGATTTGCTGCTGGGTGAAGTGACGTGCAGACATGTTATTTCTCGACACGAGGACCCCGGTCAATTCTTTCCAAATCTGTGACGAATTTCCGGTCCCCTAAGATTTCGCTCTCTTATCGGCAAAGAATGGCAAGATGGCTTGCCTGGCCGGGCGAAGTTGGTGTGCACCGCCGCCCAATGAGGCCTCGCCTGGAGCATTTCGTGAGAAGCGACGGCTCGACGGCTCGACGGCTCATCACCACCTTCCTGAAGTCTCTCCTCGGGGCCGAGGTCTTTGCTGATCCGGGTGAAGATCGGTGCTCGAGAGAGCACAGTGCCAAGCCATCGCTCGGTCTCGGTCTTGAGCCCCGTTGGCGTTGCCGGCAATCCTCGGATCCAGTGATGATTAAGGCAGTTCCGCCCAGTACCGCCCCAGGCAGTACCAAGTAATCGACACTGACGATAGCCTCGGAGCTCCCATGCAAACGGACCCAGCCTAGTTCTTGGCAACCCATGACGACAATGGCGAGGCCTCGCCGTCTCAAGGGCGGGTGGCGAAGCAAGCACCTGCTCAAATGATGGAAGAAGGCGGGCCTAGCAACAAAAAAAAAAAAACCAGCACGCCCCAATAGATGATCCACATTTGTAGTCTACTAAGTACTATGTGGCTTATTCTTCTTCGCCAGAAGATCAAGCAACACTGATGAGTGGTTACCTGGCCCCCAAACGAACCTCGCCTTGTCCGACCCTGTCCTGAAGTTGGGCAAAAGCGGTGAGCCCCAACCAACTCAGAGCCGTGCTTGTCTGGGTTTTGCCAGCTGGTCCGGCTCAGCCAGGTGGCAAATGGCATTCACGTTTCCGCTTGAGTCACTTCCGCTCACGTTTCAACGTCCGACAAAGTGTACGCGTGTCGTGATCACGCCTGTGAGTCTTTCGGAGGCCGTTCGGAGGGTTCAAGTCACTCTTTCCCTCCCTCTCTGACTCTCTCTCTCTCCACCCCGCCTGCGGCCGCCGGCGGTGCCTCAGTGGCCCACAGCCTTGACAGCCTCGCCTTGGAAGCCGCCGTCGTACGGACGTGCTCATTCTCTGACCCCTTGTCGATGAAGCCTCCAAGTTCGCGCAGAGGCAGCCACGGGCCCGTCGGTAATCAGCTTCTGTTCTTTTAGGTCTCCAGCCGATTCCATCCTTGGCAGGATCCATTTGTCACGGTCATGCGGCGATGGGTCTCACCCTACCCTCCGGGAGCTTCGGCGAGCCCAGCCAGGATCGCTTGCTTAGCTCGGTTCCGGTTCAGCTCAGCTAGGGCTGGGCCACAGGCAATGCTGATGTACGATAGTCGTCTGCTAGCGTAGGCAACACTCGAGATGATATTGTTGGGCAAGAGATTAGATGCTTCTCAGTTAGATTGCTTACAATCCGTGCTCACGGGTTCGATAGGTTTCGTCTGGTCGCAACATTTGAAGCCACTCGAGCTTACCTGCCCATGTGTCCTTTTCACGACTGCAAGGGAGCTGCTCAAGCGCACTGACGGACTTGGAACTCACGTGCATGTGGCGAGCGGCACTCGGTCGGCGTTGGACAATGAATTCATCACATTTCAAAGCATTTTCAGGAGCCAAATACACCCATCCCAAGATGCTGGTGTGTGCCTGTGAAGACATTTGAAGCTTGCACATGTGCGAGGCTGCAAGTACTTGATCGTGCCCGATAACCTACCTTCCACTCCACCAAAACCCCAGCTTCCTGAAGTCGGCTGGCAACTTACCTAGGTACTGTCAACCTCATTGCCTGCTCTGTAAAACACTTGAAGTCGATGTTTCCGAACCTAGAAGTCTAACAGCAGTGACCCCATCGGTTCTCGCAAATCGACAACGGAAGGATATCCATGGTGTACATATGTAACCAGGGGGCAGGGCGGGGGATGGTGTTGAGATTCTCACTGGAAATTATCGTCCCGGCCGTCCACGCGAGCTATTGAGAATTCACAGCTTCCGCTGCACGTGAGGGCTGCCCATACAACATCATCACCCCAGTGCCAGTCGGTTATTGTCCATTGCCCTGAATGACAGTGTCTAATTCCTCCTGACGAAGAGTTTTATCTTATTATGTCCCAGTCCCTTCAACCTCAAGTGCTCTAGCTCAAAATTCGGCGACAGGCCAGCACCTAATGCATGTGGACAACCTGGGCACTCTACCGCGCCAGTACGTCATTCTTTCAATGTTCTCTTCAGTGATACAACTGGGACAGTTCTTAATTCAGTGACTTCAGGAAAACCACGAGAAAGTTGTCTGAGGTCTCAGAAGAGCAGTCTAGTCAGCCGACCCGACCCCCCGGCCGCCTTGCAGAAGATCACTATTCTCACAAGTCCTCATACTGGATTCATCAAGCAATTGATATTATCCAGGAGTCGTCTCATCATGCATTCAAACCAGGAACTTGTCTCCCACGGAGTTTCCAGATGTCCGAAACCAGTTTCTGCAGAGGTCTGGATCTGACCGGGCCGAGAGTCTAATCCATCTCTCGCACCTAGGTAGTCACTTACAGACATGCTATGACCGTCACCCGACAGAGTGCCCCCCGAGAGTGAGGTGTTTGTGGTATTCTGCTCCTGCGGTGTCTTCTATCGAATACCCAACATGTCACTCAGTATAACTCGTGCATTATGCCGTTGGCCTCGAGCTTCCTCAGCCCTGGAGGCCTCCCGCAGATGATTGTTAAGGACCAGAGACGCTCGAGGCAAGTGATATCTGGAGTAATTATTCAGCTGTCTTGCTGTGGCGCACAATATTCATTAGTGCACCGGCATGCCTATATCAGGTAAATATCTCGATGGGACATGACATTTTCTCTCTGTCTGGCCATAATTTCTTGTGTTGCCCTGGTTTTCTTTTTAAAAAGTTTATGTCCCCTTAGGACCTGCGAATGTCTGAATGCCATGAAAGTATTCAATTCTTTCAATGTTAATTTGCAAGTTTTGATGTTCTTTTAAATAGGTGCAGTACAGGTCCTGAAGTCTCAGTCAACTGCCAACTTAAGCACTGCGCGTCTATTTTAAACTGCGGGACTTCATGGACTGGACTTCGTTGCTGCCCAGGTGGCTTAGACAACATAGTTTGACATTAGAGAAGCACATCTGGTGCGTACCGCCATAGTTATCTCTCGTCTCCTTCTACCTAAGTGCCCTAGCGTAGGTAGGATGCCAGCTGGGGTCCTTGTTGCAAGCTGCCCACGTTCCGCTCAAGTGCTTCAAATACGGATTAAGCTCACCTGGGCACACTGAAGCTTCATGTTCTTTCTACAGCTTAGTTGAAATTTGCTTAGGCACATTTGATGTGTGTCTGTCCCTTCTTGATAGGATCAGCAGATTCATTGAATCTAAGGCAGATAAATAGTAGAGGGATTTTTTAAACCCAGCTATATTATATACTTCAATATTACTAGGATGCTATAGGAACTTCACTTAAGCGTCCTATGAAACAAAATCTTTCTTATTAACGTTTTCCTTATACATTTACTAAGTAATATCCTAATAGTTTAAAAGTTAAGTAAAAGCCTTAACGAAATATTTCTATAAAGTATATTAGGTTAAAAAAGTATATTAAGTATTAATGAAGCTAACTTATATAAGATAGTTTTTATAAGTTATAAGTTATAGTAAAAAGTATAAGTTATTAGTAAAGATTTATTATTCAAAAGCTAGTATTACTTAAATAATAGTACGAGAAAAGTAATAAAGCTATAATTTACGAGAAAAGAATAGTAGTTTAAAAAGTTAATTAAGTAAACTAAATATTAAAACCTACCTAGTAAGTTTTACAACTTATTAGCTTATAGCTATAATATTATACGGATTTTATTAAGTTACTTGTCGGTAGGCTTGGTCTTACGATCGTAAGGGGGGTCTTAGTGGTTAGTGCGAGTGATGTGTGTTGTATTCAGTATGTAGGGGCTCTGCAGCGTGGGTGACGGGGCACCCAAGTTAGGCTGCAGGATCTGGCTAACTAATCTAGTGCAGCCGGCCGCCAGGTGGCGCCAGCTGGCTACATCTTGCACCTCCGGAATACTGCAGTTAACTACTACCAACATTACTTATATAAGATTTTAATATAAGTAAGCCTTTTTCTTTACTTATTATACCCTACTAGTTTTAAATGTAAAGTAAGTTACTAAATAAAACGTATTTAAAAACAATTTTTTTTTAATTAAGCTTAATTAATACTTAATATATCTGTAATAACTTACTTAAGTGGCCCGCCAGGGTACTAGAACGGAGTTCTAGTACTGTTAGATCTTTTGGTCTCTATAGTGTAGCGGTTACTGGCGGACGTTGCATTACAATATCTTTTTAAAGTACTATACTTTATATGAATATTTAATTAAGGCTTTAATTTAACTTTAAAAGTCTTAATTAATTCTTTAATAAATTTAATTAAAAGTAATTAGAAATATTCCTCTATTAAACTAGAAATATACTAATTTTATAAGTAGTAAGCTTTAGCTATAACTATATTTTTCCTTTTTTTTCTCCCCCCTACCCTTCCTACTACTATTTATCTATTAGGCTTCTTTACTATTAAATTCTTCTTAAGCTTATAGCTCTTATATAAAGACTTTAATATCTCTATATTTATAGTAATATTTACTCTTTAAAAGTACTTTTATTCCCCCCTTTCTACCCTTAACGTTATTATTTAATATAAAATAAACATCCAATAGTTTTTATATCCTTAGTTATAAAGCTATAAACTAAAAATAGAACTATAAATAAATATTTTTATATTAACTTATTCTTATTTTAATAGTTTACTTTACTTCTTTTAAAAGTATAGTACTCTTCTTATAAAATAATACTTTATAGTTTAAAAGAAATCATATTTTAGCTTTTTAATAAGTTAGCTTTTCACTTAAATAAAAACTATATATATTAGCTTACTTATTATATAACGTTTTATAATATATTAGGTATCTTCATATATTTATTAGTAGGAATAAGAGAAGGCTTTAGCTTAGACTTTCTTTTTAAAGTTCTTTTTAAATAGTATTCTTTTTTTAAAACTATCTAGTTTTACTATATAACTACTTCGCTATTTATTAGGTTTTAGGCTAGTTATAATAACGATTTTAGTTAATACTACTATTAAGAGCGATGCCCTCTAGCCTACTTTTTAATACTATATATTTTATAAACGCTAGGTATCTAAGCGTTTACTATTATATAAAAGGACTATATACTTTTAAGTTATCTACGAATGAAGAATAATACTACTTATAAGTAGTAACCCTAATCTTTAAATTTTTATGTTATATAAGGGAGTTAAGACGGATTTAGCAGTGTTACTTATATACTTGTAAGATTTAGTATAATAAAATACTATGGGGTAAAAAGTGGTCGTTTTAGTAGGAAACACTGCGGCACAAGGCTACGGCTACATGCCCAGACGGGCTTTTTGACACTGTGTCTTTTGCAAACGCTAGGTCTCTGAGCGTTTACCACTGTATGAAGGGACCGTACGCCTTCGGGTTGTCTACGGATTAAGAACAACACCACTTAGTAGGAAACACGTTTGCGGGAAGGGGTGGTGTGTGAGTAGGGTAGTTGACTTAGGTCTTTGAGCATTTGCTACTAGATAAAGGCACTACACATGCCTTCGAAAGCATGTGGATTACAAACAAAACCATGTAAGACCGAAGCCACCGGACATAGCCTTAACCACGAACGAGCTACATGACGTACAATGTAGAAGATTGACTACAGTCCAAGTTGGGGGGCAAACGTGGGCCAAAGTCATCCTTGCATTGAGACTCTCAAATTGCCCTTGTCTGAAGCATTTAAATAACTTTTCCCTCCTCGCCAGTCACTATCTGCAAGCTAGAGAGAGGAATAGGCGGCGCTCATAGGCCGCAAGATAATTCCCTACACGCTGACTTTGAGTAATGCCCGGACCATTGGCCTTCATCTTTGGATTTCGCGAATTCCTTTTCAAGTCTCAGTTCATCAGCCCCACAAAATGTCGACCCGCCTCCGCTGTTCAGTCAACAGACCGGCGCACTTAAGAAGCCATGTAGGTGCTGGCGTCAATACCCTCCTTAGGGAACTCGCTATGATCTGGTTAGTTTGTGTGCAGGCAGGTAAAGGGATCATGACACTTACGGAATGGCGACCTCGAAGCGCTTGCCAACATCCTTGAGCACTTCCCTATCCGCTTCCAGGCTGACAAAAGAGATGGCAAGACCCTTGGTGCCGAAACGACCGGCACGACCGACACGGTGGAGGTACGAGTCAGCGTCCGCGGGCATGTCGTAGTTGATGGCCAAGTTGATGCGCTCGATGTCGATACCACGACCGAAGACGTCGGTTGCGACACAGATTCGCTTGTTGAACTCCTTGAACTCCTTGTACCGACGGATACTTGGTGCACTGTCAGTCTCAACTCCGGCTAAATACTGCAGCTGTATTAACTTACCGCTCCTCTTGACTAACGCCGGAGTGGACGGCGATGGAAGGGAAGTTGCACTCGCGGAGCAGCTTGTCAAGCTCCGTCGCGCGGACGGTGCTCTTGACGAAGATGATGACCTGGTTGAACTGTAGGTCATCAAGCAGCTCGTTGAGCTTGCGGTTCTTCTCGCGCTCTTCGAGAGGCACGAAGTACTGCTGAAGACCATGCAGTGTCAACTTGGTGTCTTCGTCGACGTAGTGCTCGGTAGGGTTCTGCATGAACTTGCGGCAGATGGGCTTGATCTCGTCGGAGAGCGTGGCGCTGAACATCATGACCTGTTTCTGCTGAGGGGTGGCCCGGAAGATCTCTTGGACGTCACGTCGCATGTCTGTGTTCGATTAGCGCTAGCGTTCGAGACATCTGACGTTGCTGAATGAAGCCTTACCAACTTGGTCCAGCATCTTGTCGCACTCGTCCAGCACGAAGATGCGGACACTGCCCAGACGCAGGTACTTGTCGCGAACAAGAGCGTTCAGGCGGCCAGGTGTTCCGACAATAACGTGAGGGTGGGTGTCCTTGTTCTTGAGGATCTCGGCGTCCTTCTGGATGGGAGTGCCACCGTAGAAGACACCAGTCTTGATGTCTGGCATGTACTTGGAGAAACGATTGTACTCGTTGCGGATCTGGAAAGCAAGCTCACGAGTGTGGCACATGACCAGGACCGAACATTCGCCGGCGACGGGCTCGACTTGTTGAAGAGTTGTGAGGACGAAGACCGCAGTCTTACCGAGACCAGACTTGGCCTGGCAGATGATGTCACCTCCGAGAAGCGCCTGGGGGATACATGTCTGCTGAACTGTACGGGCGATCGGAAGTCAGAAATTGGTCTCGCAAGGTTTGAACGGAGGACGGAGTGGGAGTCGAAAAGGTCCGTCCATCGTCGCAGCAAAGCTTCTCGTCGTCGCAAATCATCGTCGTCAACCATTCGCATCATCAGTTGGTCAAAATATATGCCCACTCCGCGTGCCCGTCCGTAAACGACAGCGTGCGTCAAGCCCAGCCTGTCACTGGGATGGGCTGTTCAAGACGTTGTCGGTTGACGGCAAGACATCAAGACCAGACCGCCGACAGAAACCATCAAAAGACGGCGTGCGCTCGCATAGAACGTCTCGATGTAGCCGGCGGATTGTTGCTTCGGATGGCAACTGGCGGACCAGAGCAAACAATCACGACGGCCATCCGCCAACCCAGGTGGTCTTCCTCGGAGCTCCAATATGGGAGTCAAACGTGGCGCGTTCCTTCCCTCTCTCTCCCTCTCCCTCCCCCTCTCTGTTTCCCTCTTTCAGGTAAACGGAGGTCTGTAATTCCTCTGTAACAGAGACGATACCGGTACGCGCTTCCCCAAGACGGACGAGATTGGATCTGACGAGAGGCTTCTTTGCTTTTGCTTTTGCGAGCGAGATGGACGGATCCTTTGGCATGCAAGGAAGGAGCTTGCTTTGGGTAACGATAGGCTGGAATGGATTAAGATTTTTCAAGACTGACCCTCCGAAGGATGCTCGAAACCGCAGTCGGTGATGGCGCGAATCAGCTCAGGCTTCAAGAGGAAGTCGCGGAAACCGGTGGAGTGGATGCCGACGTAGGAACCCTTTTTATCGACGCTGTCGCCAGCTGCAGCCTCGGTCTTCTTGCCGTTGGCGGGGGCGGTGGTCTTTTGGGTCTCGAGCTCCTCGTCAGAGTAGTCGATGAGATCCTCCTCGGCAGACATGGCGATTGTCGAAAGGTTGGTTGCTGTGTTGTGCAAGTCTCAAAAATGCGCGCGGCCAGGTTGGTCACGCAGGCAGGTAAACAGAGAAAGAATGCAATGCGGGACCGCGGTAGACGACAAGAGAAGAGAATGGAAAACAAGGGTTTGTCGATGCGCAGGTGGCAGACAAAGGGCAGGCTTGGTTGGTTGGTTGAGGGGGGGAAGAAGAAGGTTGAGTTCAGCTGGCCGTGCGACGGGAAAGGAAGTTATGGGGAGGAAATTGGGTGGAAGAAAGCTTGGGAGTGCTCAGGCCAGGCCGGCGAAGTTGCCAGCAGCTTGCTTGGGGCTGGCAAGGGAAGTGGCAGGGGCCGCCGGGAGGTACCTGGGCTGTGGTGGAAGGAGGGCCAGGCCCGGGCCTGGGGCTCTTCTGCCTTCTGCCTGCTACCACAGTTGCCACTGGCCCAGTGGATGCCTTTTCCAACGCACTAGGCTGGATCCAGACAGTTGACCCGCTATTCCACAAGCAGATCCATGTCCGCACATGTAACCTCAGTCTCGCACGGACCAGGCTTCCTGTGGGGCTTGGTAACTATCACTAGGTACCTAGGTACCTACTCGAGAGGTATTGGATGGATTCGGAAGCGCCTTTCTTGCACAAAACAACATCGGCGTTTACAGGCAGTCGCTTGCAGAAACGCATCACTTGACAAGCCGCACTTGAGAATCAGTCTCACCCAAAAGTGGCCGAATGAAGCTCCCGAGAACGCTGGTCAGCAACTTAAAACGGTCTCGAATTCGAAGGGTGACCAGCGTCCTGCTATTCTCACCAGCATCATGGCGAAAAAGAAAGTGCCCGGGGTCCCAAACAAACCCTCATACTGCCGCCTCTCCTTCATGTACCAAGCCGCAACATTCCTGGCAGCAGTATCATCCATTCAGAGCCAAGCCTCCGCGCAGGCTGCTCCGCAACAGATGGACCCTGATATCCGCATGACAGTTGACGGCGGAGACGTCGATCACCTCAACACAGAGAAGAGCTGCAGGAGCGCGACGCAAACTCGCAATATGTCTCACAGGCTGCTTGCAGACTTCCGCTCCGTCTCCCTCAAGTCTCAGATCCGAGTCAGCCCTGCCATGAAGCGGACCATTTGCAAATTCTGCGACACGCTGCTCGTCGAGGGCCAGACTTGCACATCCACCGTCGAGAACACGAGCAAAGGCGGGAGGAAGCCGTGGGCAGATGTCTTGGTTATAACGTGCCATACCTGCCACCACGCGAAGCGCTTCCCCGTCAACACGCCGAGACAACCGCGCCGTTCCCTCCGTGTCGCCAAAGAAGCATCACAGCAGGGAGCAAAGCAGGGAGTCTCCCGAGAGCCGTCGCCACAGCCACAGAATGGCCCTTGAAGTGATTGTCAAACCTATGCCCGCTTCAATTCATACGCTCGCCCGGATGCCCTCTGCATCTATCTGCCTGGTATGTTCGTCCAGATTGGGGCGATGTTGACCACGTCTGCCGTAGCTCAGCATGGCCTGAGTGGGCAGCTCTAAGCCGTGTGAGAGGCGCCGCCCGGTAGCAGCAAATGTCCCCACATGATCTATACTTGCTGGACCTTTCAAAATGCCAGGGCCGACCACATGGTGCAAGCCATCGGCTGTTCTGTCACTTCTGCCCGCTGCCTTGCTGCTGCTGGGCCTGCTCTTTCACAGACTCCTCACCGAGGACTTTACTCGCCGCCATGAAGCTAGAAGGATCAGTCAGAAGACAAAGTTACAGCAGCAGACTGAAGCTTACAGGCCACCATGCCAGCTACCCAGCCCTCGCATGCATTCCGCCTGGACACTGGTCATGCGGAGAAGGTTTTCAGTGTCGGAGAGGTTGTTGGAAAGCTGAGCGAGCTGTGCTTGCAGCTGGGTCTGCACAGTGAGTGTTAGCCTGTTTTGCGAGCATAACGCATCAAATCCGTTCAATACAAGTCTCGGCATCTACATATGTATCGTACCAGTTGTCGCTGTTTGAGGGCGCTACCCGAGGTGGCCATCGATTGCCGATGTATGTTTTGGTTTGTGTTCATTGTGACTAGGCCTTGAAATACAACCAAAATGAATGCTTTTTCTCGTCTGTTCCGAAAAACTGGGAAGATGCACGATATGAAGCTTGTTTCTTTGGTAGATGAACCTCCGTTGCAGTCCGTACGTGAGTGAGATGGGCCATGTTTACGTGACGCGCCACCAATCATGAACAACCAGTCTGGTATCCCTGCCGCTGCCAGCTGTGACCGTCTGTTGCCAGCTGCTGACCTCATGCACGCTGGGCAACATACCAGCCACCCGACTCTTACGGCGGCCTCCAGTAATTCATTACGGACGATCACGAGGCCAAGGGACACCCGCAGCTCGTGGCAGCCGAGATAGGTCCCGGTGGCGACGTGGCCCCCCATCCCATAGTGTAGGTAAATATAGAAAATCGCGTGGGACCCTTCAACCGTGAGAGAAGAAGCACTCTGTGCCACTTCGGGCATGCAGCGACATGCACTGTCTGGGAATAACGAAGTCCAGCCCCCCCCTGGTTTAATTGCCAGCTCCCT
>MAVT02000895.1:0-19540 GCA_001702395.2 Diaporthe helianthi | reverse complement strand
CTTCTTCTTCTTCTTCTTCTTCTTCTTCTTCTTCTTCTTCTTCTTCTTCTTCTTCCTCTTGTTTTTGTATTTTTTTTTCTTTCTTTACTTGTGTTCTTTTTTGTAAAAGAAATCAGTTTGTGCACGACGAATATGCTTCCGGCTGCTACGTGCTGGACCATCAGCCAAGCGGGATTGTGCATGACTGCACAGGAGGAAAATGCTCCGACGGGCTTCGTGGCTGCCGCAGCAGAATGCAGCAAATTGAGTCGCTGGGCGAGGAACAGGCAGCATGCATGGTTCACTCACGAACCCGACACAGGCCTATTATTGACCAGGGAAAACGGGGTGGGGGCTTTATAAACCGGGACCCCGGCCTGTCATTTTCTGTGTGTTCCACGTCTCGGTGGCGAGCTGGGTGCTTGAACCCTGCTGTGCCATGTGCGCAAATCTGCGGCGGCGGGATTGCGGATGAGCAGCGGAGCAAGATGAGAACACAAAAGCTACCACATAATTTGTGCGTGAGTCGCAGCACACGTTTCGCAGCGGTGCCGAAGCCTCATTGCGACATCGAGGGTCTTCAGCGCGCCCAGGGGGGCACACTGGCTGTTCACCGCTTCGGTGTCTTTTGAGGGGCTCGCCAACACGTAGAGCCTGGACAGCAAGGTTCAGGAACTCAGGATCACCATTCCGGGGAAGCGAGAAAGTCGCACGAACAAAGGACGCGCATAGTCTCGCGTCACCAGATGACCCCTCATCTTCCCCTTGTCTGGCATTTTGATGCGAGGGCGCCCTCCCATCTCACCGAAGCATATTCCCCCCCCCCCCCCTTCTTCCCCGGTCATCTCCTTTGCTTCTCGAACTGCTCTGTTCTGCTCCCACTTTGCTCTCAAGGGAAAAAGCACAGCAGATCGATGTATCTACTCAAGATTTGCAGCAGTCGACCCTCAAACTTCCGTCGTAAGCTGCACTCCCCGCTCCGTGTTTGGTGTTTGGTGTTTGGTGTTTGGTGTTTGGTGTTTGGTGTCTTGGTATCGCATTCTTATTTAACCCAACACGGGGGTTTATTGGTGCTAGCAAGCGACATGGCATTTCCGATAGCATAAATATAGCACGGCCAGGCCGTCTAGCGAGCCGAACCTCGTACTACCTTACCCCTCTTGTCGCTTGTCGCTTGTCGCTTTGTTTCTCTTGGCAGCGATTTCGAATCAAACAAGAAGAGGACCAAAATGTGGCTGATGCCCGGCTGCTTCGGTCAGTCCCCAGGTCCTCAGGTTCTCAGGTTCTCTAGTTCTCTGGCAAACCTCGGTCGTACCACACGGTGATTCCTTTTAGCATCATCATTCGTTTGTTTCCAGTCCAAAGTTCCGCCAAGGGACTGCAGCAAAGATCGACCGGGAGGCTGTCCCCGCTCCCACACTACACGCAAATAGGTACATATATGTATACAGCACAGTGCAGTACAATTGGATGGCGGGGGGGAATAAAAAGAATAGGGGAAACAAGCTCAGGAAGTACTCACGTCACATGACGTCCGCTGGGGCCCTGGGCGTGCCTGACACCGGGCACATGGCGTGCATCCGCCCATTGCAACCCTTGCACATACCTCGTGCATCCGAGAGCCACATGGCACGAGTGTCATTGATGGGCAGGGCTGGCTGCTGTGGCAGGCCGCCAGGCCGCCAGGCCGCCAGGGCCTTTCACAGGGGAAGTGAGGGCAGACCTGTAGATGGTCAGTTCGCCGAGCATAAGCGAGCTGGTCATGCCCACCTTTTCTGGGCCTCTCTGAGGCTCGCCTATCTGGCCTGCCTGCCTGCCAGCACTGCGTCTGGGCGTCTGGCATATGTACATTGTACATGGCTCGCTGCCATGCGACCTGTCATTTCCGCGAGGTCGTGTCCACAGAGTGCGGCACATGATGATCATCGCTACTGTGGTAGCTTGCTTCTGGCGAGAGGGAGGGGTCGCTGATGAGACGGAGAAAGAAGTCAAAAGAGATTTGGATTTTTGGAGGCCTGCAGGAATTGCAGGTCACCAGACGACTGACTCTTATAAGTTATGGGTCAACCGCAGCACCCCATCCATGCATGCCCTGCCTCAAGTACCTATGACGACGATGCATCCTGATTGATCCATCACATTCATCATATATTGTCATTTTCTCTCGTGGGCCTCAGAACATGAGGCGCAAGCCAAATGAGGTACTGCAGGTCTATCTATACATGAAATCTAGCACCAGCACGCATGCATTCATCTCTACATTGTATGTAGTGTACAACGCAGTGCAGCCATCTCCCGGGTTCCATTTTGGATGACGACCCCGAGATCCTCCCAAATACGCCCCAATACCACATCAGTGATGGTGCAGGGGATCGCCGCTCTCGGCCAGGACCTGCTGGCACTTGGCCAAGATGGCGGCCTGCCTGCTCACATCGGCCAGGCGACCAATGACCTTCTTGTTGCCGCCGACGAAGCCGTACAGGGCGTAGGGGATGCCTACCTCCTCGCAGAAGCGCTGCACCAGCTTCTGCGTCCTGCGCAGGTTGTGCCTCGGGATGCGCGGGTAGAGGTGGTGGATGGCCTGGAACTGGAGCCCGCCGTGGAAGAAGTCGAGCCAGAGGGGGCAGTCGACGTCCATGGTGGTGCGCAGCATCTTCTGCGGGAACGACTCGGCCGGGCCCAGCTCTGCGGTGCTCATGGCGAAGTGGGACAGGGTGATCTGCACGTGCAGCGGCATGGTCACCATGTGGCTGACCATGACGAAGGCGAGGCGGGCCCAGCCCGAGTCGATGGATCTGTAGAGCACGACGTAGCCAAACCAGTACCAGAAGAAGGCCTGGCCGGCCAGCTCGAGCCAGCGGTGCCACCAGGCCGGGCCCCTGCGCGGGGCCTGCGCGCCGAGCAGGTACTCCCACGAGAGACGGTAGAGGTTGAAGCGGCCAAAGAGCAGGATGGGGTAGTACGAGTAGTGCTGGAACCTGAGCAAGACCTTGGCAAAGGCATCATAGGCCATGACGCGCTCGTAGTAGGTGGAGCGCAGGCTCTGCAGGAAGCGGTGGGAGATGGCAAAGAAGGGCATGTGCTCGATGTCCGGGTCGTGCTCTGGGGAATTGGTCACGATGTGGTGCACGTTGTGGTTTCGCTTCCACCAGCCCAGGGACAGGCCGCCGGCGAAATCGGCTATGATGATGCCGATGACGGTGTCGACGTGGAAGTTGTGGGTGATGCCCATGTGGCCGGCATCGTGGGCCGAGAAGACCAGCTGGTGCCAGAAGCAGCCGAGCCACCAGGCGCTCGTGACCCACCACCTGCAGCGTAGGAAGAGGACAAACAGGCTGAAGAAGAGGGTGTAGCGGGAGCACTCGACGGCATAGGCCCAGTAGTTGCACTGGTAGAGGCCCTCGGCCTTGATCCTCTCGTTGAGCTGGCGGTACTTGTGCACGATGTTGTCCTGGGTGGCCGGGTCCAGGGCCGGGTATATGTCAAGGTCCTGCTTGATCTCCTGCATGGTCCTGCGGTCCAGGAGGCTCATCCTGTCGGCTGGGTCGTCAACACCATCGTCGTCGTCGTCGTCGTCGGCCGAGGTGACCGAGGTCGAAGACGAGGGCCGCATGGACGACGGGGATGAGGCAGCGCCGGTCTTGCGGCTGCGCAGAACGTGGTCGTGGGTGTCGTTTGTATCAAACACGGGCGAGGCGGATCGTGAGCTTGTATGACTAGAGGCCGGCGACTCCCTCGCAGGGCAGCACTCCACCCGGGGGTCGTCCAAGCCACCGTTGGCAACTATCTTGGGTGTGAAGACGCCGCCCTGAATGGGGGGGACCATGTTCTTCCATCTATGTTCGATGCGGCCGATTCTATATTTGTTCATCATCGCCCGTGCCTCGGGGGAGTGTAGGCTGCGGGGAGAAGGTGTTGGTCAGTCCAATTGAGGGTTGGGGGTTGGGGGTTGGCAAAGAGGGTGGACGGACGCGTGAACTTCGTCAGTGGCATCTCTGCCGACCATGTGCTGGATGGCCTTGTCGCCGCCAGGGTGGTACCTGATCCAGGCATCGACCTTCAGGACGTGTTGGTCCATGATGATGATGGTCCTGCCGTCTGCTATGAGCTGCTCGATCTCGCCTGTTGTCATGACAGGGTATTGCCGGGCGGGTGCCCGACCCTTTGTCGCGTCCATGGCTGGGGTCGCGTCCATGGACATGGAGGCGAGGATGAAGGTGGCGTGGTGTTGAGCGGGTCAATTGAGCTGGCCTCGAGAGGGAATATAGAAGAGAGAAGGAAGAGCACGAGGGCGGAGGGGAGGCAGAATTTGCACCCCGGCAGTGACAGACTGACACTGACAGCTGTGGACTGGCGGTGGGTGGACAAGGGCGGGCGATGGTGATCGTACGACGGGGGCTGAGACTGACAGACTTGACAGACTTGACAGACTGACAGACTGACCGACTGACCGACTGACCGACTTGAGCTTTGCTTTCCTATGTTGGACGGTGTTTTGTTTTGTTTTGCTTTGCCTTGTCTCGACTCGGGCAAGCACTCGTCGACCTGCACTGCTGGTTGGTCTGTTGTTGCTGCATCTGCACCTGCAACTGCATCTGCAAGTGCTGCCGAGGCGGGACAGGCGGGCCCTCGGATTATCCTAGCGACCAACCTGCCGACGCCGGGCCCCGGTCTACCGGCCCCGCCCCGGGTCCGTCCCGACCTAAACCGCCGGGAGGCTGACGGCACAAAAAAAAGGAAGGTGTCGCCACACGGAAATGCCCTGCCTGTCACAGTCTATGGCATACCGCCTTTTCGTCCCAAACATGTGGAGGGTACCGGCGGGTGTTTGCCCAGACGACAGCACCTGCTCAGACTTGTCTCGGCTCACGATAGCAAACATTCAGTCATGGGCTCATGGCATTCATGGTATAACATACCTACCTAAGTACCTACCTAGGTAGGTACATAACTTGCTCCCTATCCTCAATCAGTTCCCGTCTTCCATGTGCTGTGCTTACCGTCACAAACTTGTTATTCCACTGCACTAAAATAGCCAAAACGCCATGCCTCGCTACAACGGCGGCGCATTCTGGCCCTACGCCTTTGCCCATCAGCCCGGCGGCTGGGCTGAGCAGAGTGAGACCTTTTTTATGTGCCGACCTGTGGCTCCCTAGTCATCACCAGCCATCATCGCCAGCCATCATACTAACAAACATACCCACACACCCAGCATTCGGTATAGGCTACGGGAACCGGAATGGGAGGCTGTATGTCATCCTCTGGCTCATATCCATTTCTTCGTGCCCAAATTCTCTTCTCTGCCTCAGTCTCAGGACCTTGACCAGTCTCACGGCCGCCCAGAGAACTCACCCTCTTGATGCGATATCTGACTGCGTAGGGCCGCTCTTCTGACAGGAACAACAACAACGAACACAACAACAACAACAACAACCACCTCAGCCTCGACAGCATCTCTGGCCTCGTCGGCCGCCTCATCCTGCAGAACCACCTCACCCGCCTCGGCGATGCGGGCTGTCAGGGTGGTGCCATCTGGGGCTGCAACCACCCTTGGCCGTCGTCGCCTGGGGCACGCTGTCACGGTGCCGCCCCGCTCAACAGCTGCCAGCCACCTTACGTCCACACCTGCCCCGGCGCCACGCAGCCCTACATGGGTACAAACAACGTCTTCGTCATCCCCGCCAACCTGGTCACCCAGCAGCCGCAGGTGGGCGGGCCTGTAGCGGCTGCAGTGGGGGGGCTGAACAATGTCAATATGTTCCTCAACGGCCTGGGACTTGGTCTGGGTGGCATCAATACCGGGTGCGGCGGTGGCCTGAATCCCCCACATGGCCTGAACTCTCATCCCGCCGGCACCAACGTCGGAGCTCAGTTCAATCTGAACAGGTTCAGCTGCCCGTCTTGCAGCGGCCACTGGTGATATCAAAGTCGGTTGAGACAGACGCGCTGGGTCGGGTTAAGATCTGTTGCACACACACACACACACACACACAAGCTTGGACATCAATCGAACATTGAGACCTTTTACTGATTCTTGTTCTCTCCTTCTCTCTCTCTCTCTGGTTCCGTCCTTACTTGCTCTATCATTACTCCTTCACACCAACAGCCCCTGGACCTTGGCGTCCTAGCAGTGATGCGCGGGGATCATGTACAATACCGAACAGCCACCTAGTATACATCCAGCCTCTCCCCCTAGTAGTGAATAGCCTTGCCGTGAGTCGCCATCGCGGCCTCCTTGAACGCCTCAGCGAGCGTTGGGTGGGCGTGACACGTCCTCGCAATGTCCTCGGATGAAGCGCCGTACTCGAGGGCCAGCGTGCCCTCCGCGATCATCTCGCCGGCGTTGGGGCCGACAATGTGCACACCAAGAAGCCTGTCTGTCTCGGGGTCCGCGAGCATCTTGACCAGGCCGTCCGTGTCAAGGTTCGTCTTGGCGCGGGAGTTGGCGCTGAAGGGGAAGGTTCCGACGCGGTACGGGGTGCCTGCCGCCTTGAGTTCCTGCTCGCTCTGGCCCACCCACGCGACCTCGGGGTAAGTGTACATGACCGATGGGATGCATCCGTAGTTGACGTGACCGTAGCCCTTCTTGATGTACTCGACGACGGCAACGGCCTCCTCCTCGGCCTTGTGGGCCAGCATGGGTCCGAAGGTGACATCCCCGACGCAGCGGATGTGTGGCAGCTTGGTCCGGTACTCCTGGTCGATGATGACCCGTCCACGCTCGTCGAGCTCCAGGCCGATGTTCTCCAGGCCAAGCCCGGCGGTGTACGGCCGGCGACCAATGGCGACGAGGACGACGTCGGCATCGAGCTATGTTGCGCGCGGGCGCTCTGGTCAGCAATTACACGTCTTCATGGGGGTTATTGCGAGCAATTCTCCCGGGGTGTTGCAGGCTTCTCCTTGGGAAAGGGTGTTGGAGGGGGCACCTACCGACTCGGCCTTGCCACCCTTGGCGGCGTCAACATTCAGCTTGATAGTCTCGCCCGACTTGTCACCGTCGACGACCTTGGTGGAGAGCTTAAAGTCGATTCCCTGCTTCTTGAGGATCTTCTGGGTCTGCTTGGCGATCTCCGAGTCCATGCCGGGGCCACCGATCTGGTCCAGGAACTCGACAACGGTGACCTTGGAGCCCAGGCGGGACCAGACCGAGGCCATCTCGAGGCCGATGATGCCGCCGCCGATGACGATGAGCTTCCCGGGGACCTCCTCCAGGGCGATGGCGCCGGTGCTGCTGACGACGCGCTTCTCGTCTATCTCGAGGCCGGGGAAAGGGGTGGCCTCGGAGCCGGTGGCGATCAGGATGTTCTTGCCGACGACGCTGGTCTCGCCGCCATCGTTGAGCTGGACCTTGACCTCGTGCTCGCTGACGAAGGAGCCGGCGCCCTTGACGTACTCGACACCGTTCTTCTTGAAGAGGAACTCGACGCCCTTTGTGAGGCCGGCGACGGAAGTGTCCTTGGCCTTCATCAGCTGGGCCAGGTTCAGCTTGACGTCGTTGACCTCGATGCCCCTGTTCTTGGTGTCGTGGAGGATCTGGTGGTAGAGATGCGAGTTGTTGAGGAGAGACTTTGACGGGATGCAGCCAACATTCAGACATGTGCCGCCGAGTGTGCCGCGCTTCTCGATGCAGGTGACCTACTCAGGGAGGGGCAGAGCATGGTTAGCGTTTGAAGACGAGCGGGTGAGGAGGCGGCGTGAGCAACGCACCTTGAGGCCCTCCTGGCCAGCCTTGATGGCGGCGACGTAGCCAGCAACACCACCGCCGATGATGACGAGGTCCTTCTCCTCAGCCTCGGTGGCGTATGAGCGTCGCCATCTGGGGACCGCGACGGTGGGCAGCGAGGACCTGGTGAAGGCAGACCGAACCGCAGCCCGCGGTATTAACCGGCTTGCGAGCATGTTGAGGATGCTGTGGTGACGAGCTGTGGCGCTGAGACTGTGTGTGAGGTGTTTTTTGCAGGTGTCACCCGGGATTATCAGCAGGTCGGGCAGGATGGAGGACCGCTGGGCAGGACTGGGGCACACACGAGTGTCGTCTGTGCTGTCTGTGTCTGTCTGTCTGTCGGTCGGGAGCAAAGGAGTGAGGCGGGAAGAATTGGTCGCGCTACGGATGCACCCAAGCGGGACTCGGTAGACTACTGGAGAATGGAGAATGTAGAATGTAGAATGGAGCTTGTGGACTCTTGTCTGAGGTGTGGGTTCGGGACTCCGGGCTTCAAAGCAGCTTGAGGGTCTGCACGTCACCTCTTGGTTACCTGGATCAGTAGGCACGGGCTACTGTTGGCTGTTAGCTGTGCGGTCAGTCACCTTTATACACAGTAGCTGGAAGCAGCGTTTTGTATGAGCTTTTTTTTTGTTTTGGGTACCTAGGTACCTAGGTATGTTCGGTTCAACCGTTGAGACCTGCCAGGCTGGACCGGGTCGGCTTAAACAAACCCCTTGCCTGGTCGCCCCTAAAAACCCGTTCTTTTCCGGCCGGGTATCGGTACCTAGGTATCTAATCTAGTCCATTCGCCCCTGTCTGCCACTCACTACCAACCATTACACTGTCACTGAAGACTTTCCTGTCCCAGTGTCTCGGAACCATACGTCGACATTACCAGTAGACCACCTTTTTGCCACTTATATGACAACCTTATATGGAATCAATCATGAGATGTCATGTCGCAGCATAAGCTCTTGCAGAATGACCTCGTATGTAGTGACATCCCGCACGATGAGCTCTTCAGGATTGGCATCTTTCTTGTGTGTATTAATCTGCTGTATGATACCGGCACCTAGGACTTAGGGTGAACCGCTCTCCACAGGTGTATGCTCTTCGTTGGCAAGCGCTGCGATGGCCTTGTCACATGCCCGCTTGACCACTTTCTTCTCCTTCTTGCTCGTCAACAGCTTCGTCTTCCGCACTCTTGTTCTGAGGAACCATTCCAGCCCCTTAGAGAGTGCCCTGTCAGGCACCGCCGCGAAGGTCGCCGTGGGCTCCCTCCCCAATACCTTGAGTTCCTGCAACAGGGTGATGAGCATCACCTCGACAAAGTCACTCGTCTTGGATTTCAGATGCAGCAGGTTGAGGCACTTGAGCACGCCCAGCCCGTGGGTCCCATGGGCCACCATGAACCCGAACATCTTGCCCAGGCAGAAGATACGCCGCAGCCCCGTCGCCTCGCCCTCGTCCTCCTCGTCCTCCTTGTCGTCAATCTTGGCCTCGTCCACTTCGCCGAACAGCAACTCGCCTAGCCGTCCGAACAGGTTCCAGAGACCCTCCTGGAACGCGAACCTGATCCTCTTGTCCTCACACAGCCTGCGCGCCACCCAGCTGTAGTATGGGTTGTATGATTCTTCTATCCCCGCGCAATGCATCGCCACATACGCCACATCCCTTCTCTGCCCGCTCTGTGTCAGCCGGAGCTCCTTCACCCGCCTGTACGCGTCCTCGTAGTCGACTGCTCCCACGATGGCTACGAATATCGCCCGTCGGACGTCTGTGTTCATGTTCTGCTCCCTCGCAAGCGCCGCCAGGTCCGGCACCTCGTCCTCGTCGAGCATGCTGTTTGCGCCGCTCTTTCCCTTGTTCTTCTTTTCTCTGGAGCCGCCGCCGTCCCCATCCTCACCGGCCGGCTCCTTCTCGGCCGGCTTCTCTTGCGGGCCGTCCCTGCCTGCCCAGCTCGCGCCGACGAGCCACCATTTGCCTCGGGTGTCCGACTCCTCCATGTCCTTGAGACCGATGCGCAGGGGCTCTGTAGCCTTGAGCTTCCTCGTGCTAAGCGAGCCCAAAATCTTCTTCATGCGCGTCGTGTGGTCTTGGATCACCGCCGACCCGCTCGCCCCGGTCTTGGCCTTGTTGTTCTTCAGGTCGTTGATGCTCTCGATCATGAACTTTGTCCGCACAGAGAGGTTGGACTCCCCAGCCTTGTTGACAGCCTGTCGTACCAGGGCGACAATATCTTTGAGTGCTAGCGGGTCATCCCGCCGAAGGTTCTGCCCTGCCATGCGGACGATCCTCAACAGGAGCTCTGCGTTCAGCTCAGAGAGGTCGTCCAATAGGAACCGGACATAGTCAAAGATGAGGTTGCACCGGATGAGCTGGAAGTTGTATGTTTGCGCCAGAAAGGTGATCAGGTTGGACGTTTGCTTAGACACCTCGCTTGACGCATTCTTGGACACCCCAGCATAGTAGGTGCGGAACCTATCGACTGTTTGTTGGATAAGCTGGGCTCCAACATCAGGGCCGATGACCTTGTAGACTGCGGTTGAGAAACCGGCATATAGGATCAGCAGGGTGTCTGGCAAGCTGGTAGGCTCGCACGCCTGGACCAGGATAAGGTCTACCAGGACGGATGTAATATGCTGCCGTGGGTGTTCCCGATAAAGTCTCTCAATGTCGCCGAGGATCGCGATCAGGTTAGAATCGGTAAGTCGATTGATAAACCCCTGTGCTTGCCTCCTGATGCGCGATACCAGCTCTGCGTCCGAGCCGCTGTCTTGACGTCGCGCCGGCGGGACGTAATTTTGAGCGGCGGCGGTCGCTGGTACTGGAGCCACGTAGGGGTTCTCGCGTTTCCGCACGGGTGCCTCCTCCATTTCGTGCTCCGAACCGAAAGAGTCTTCGTCATCATCGAGGTCACTCTCATCATCAAGGTCGCTTCCAAGCTCAAGGTTGTCCTCGTCGTCGTTCTCCTCCTCGCCTCTCTCCTTCGAAGCGTGTTGGGTGGCCTTCCTCCTCTTCTGCGCCAACCACTCGTCCGCCTCCGCCTTCCTCTTCTTCTTTGCAAGCAGGGCCTCATCGTCCTCCTGCTCAGCCAGCTCGCCGAGAACCTCGTCAAGGCCGTCTTCCTGGAACGATTTCGGCAGGGTTTTCCGTGACTTGATTCCCAATTTTTTCTCAAGGAATGCAATCTCTGCGTCATCCTCGGCCAGCTTGTTGTCGATAGCTGGGCTTTTTGTATCGTGCCTGGCCCGTTTGGACTCGGTCATGCCTGAAGGCGACGACATGCTGAGATCCTCCCCATCTGAAGACTCATCTGCCGACTCTTCGGAGAAGCCGCCAAACTCATCGTCATCCGGCGTGTGCTGTGTTCGTTTGGTGGGCTTAGAGGCTTTCCCTACGGCTGGGTGCTCGTGGGGAAGGGTCTCATTTGAAGCACGCCGCCGCGAACCAATGTTGTCGCGCCGTCGCTTCTGACATCTCTCTTCCTTCCGCCTGTCCTTTCGGGTCTGGGCCTGGGATGACCTACGCGCGGCTGACGAGGTTGGGGCGCTGTTGCCCAACTCCTTTAGTAGGTCTGCGGGAAGGGACGGCCGAAGCGGTTCGCGCCTTTTCTTTGAGGGAGGCATGGCATCTGTACATCTATATGCCTGGTTCCAACCCTCTCAGATTTGTTTGTGTATTTTATCCGGCGGGTTGGTCATGCATACTGAAAGGGAATTTCAGTAGTTACCTGTGCAGTCTGAAATTTAAGTGGGTCCCTATCCGCAGTGGGTCCGTGTACGGAGTACACACTCGGGTACGTGTACGCTAGCATTTGCCTGCACCGGACCCACTGCCGACTTCACAACACTGATTACCTGCTCATCCATCCTTCATCAGCCACAGCTGCCCCTCAACGTGACCAGGGGCTACGAGGACAAAGTTGGCGAACTCACGCACAAGTCAGATCTCCGTGAGCAGTCTATCTCTTGGTCTATTTTGTTGGTCCGGGTAAATAAACGGCGTCAGCTTTCATTGAGAGCTTGACTCTTCGCCATCATGGCCAAGACACATGTCTCTCACGATGAGGTATGCCATTGTCAGCATGGGGACATAACATGTATCCACGCCCTTCTAACATTCATTCATTATAGTTCTTCAACAAGCTTGGGGACCTCTTCACATCTCGTAAAGGCAAAGACCATGGGTCGGTTTTCCTGACCCAGAAACGAAGTACGGCTCTCATCTCCATCCGGTGGAGCGCCCTTTCGTGCTGATCCCTTGTTGCAGTGGTCTTCGATACCAATCTTCCTGCCCCGACGGCCAAGGACCCCTTGGCAGACATCAAGGACACAGAGGATAGTGCTTCTTACCCCGTACTTGTCCGCGCCACCAACGGAAAGTCTGGAGACGACAGGAAAGCAGGGCAGAGGGTAAAGCTAGCGACTGTGGTACAGTCGGATGACCTGGACGCCTTCTACGCTCGTTACGCCGAAATATGCAAGGCCGGTATGCTTGCTCTCAAGCCCAGGGTTCGGACAAAGCGCAAGACCAAGTCCAAGAAGAAGAAGACCGCGGCTTAATGATCTGGGACGCCGCCGAGCTCCGAGCTGGTTTTCGTGAGGAGGCGGGGATCAAAGATGGCCGCCCCGCCCAAGGCACATGGCTTGGATAGGCATAAATAGCCTGTCATAGTGGGTTGGTGGTGGCTGTGTTCTTATAGCTTGCAGGAGATTACTTCACCACAGCATCATGTACCAGGTGGACTTCGGGTCCCGGGGAATCGACCAACGAGTCAATGAGCAAACACCAGATTGGACAACGCGCGATGACGACTAGGGAACCAGTACCGCCTGGGCAGACCGAGATGTAAAGTTTCTACCGAACAGAATCTGTCCTTCAATTCCTGACTGCCTCAGCTTCATCTTCATTCCCTACTCAATCTTCATCTTCAAGGCTCTCAATCACCTCCCTCAGTCGTCTACAAGCCTCACATTCTCCCTTCTCGGGCTTTCTTGCAATACCAACATACATGACCAGATTATCCGGGCATCTGGCATCCTCGTCCGGTTCTTCGCAGCTTGCGAGCTTCCTGTGTGCCTCCCACCGCCTGCCGCAGCTGGTACATTTCAAGTAGTGTATCTCGCACATTCCTCTCGTTCGATTTGAATCCAGCTTCTTCTCACTGGCGCAGTGCATCTAGTCTCACAGTATGCACGTAGGAATCGTGGCTATGCCGTCCCTTTTCAGTCGTTGAGTCGTGGACCCTTACTGGTTTGGTTGGTGGTGATTCGCACAGGGTTCTTGTCGTGTGCTACTTCGTGCGGTTCCTCTCTCGGCAGCACACGCGCACTCTTTACCAGCTGGATGTATCCCTCATGTACAAAATGCGCTCCCTTCACTTCGCCTGTGCTGTGGGAATATCCGCCGACCCAATGTATTTGCCGAACCTGAAGTGGCATATCAGGCAGGCCCAGCCAAAGCACTGACAACAGGATTCTGGCCCAAGATATACTCTGTTGACGCGCTACAAGTATCCTTCACGAGTCAGATACTGACAAGGGCAGGAACAGCAAACTGCGTGTTTGTCTAGGTGGAGACGCGGTTCGTTTCAGACCTCAGCGGCCGGCGGTGGTCAAGCGAGCATTTGGCTCTTGGCGGCCGGAAATACATACCAACAAGTGGCAGTCATACAGAAGTCCTGTCAAAAGGTATCTCGGTAAGCTGTGATGCCAAGTTCTGGGCATACATACTGCAGAACCCTCGGCTCGCCCCTGGGGCCGATGCACGCTGCAAGCACATGCAGGGCAATGGGATCTTGACCACGCGGTGACAATCATCTTTGATGTTGATCACATGGTGTTGCGGAAGCTGGTATTTCCTGGTATTTCCTGGTTCGGCAGTCTGTTACATCCGGTCCAACGCGCCAACCACCAGGAGTGCGTCGGGTAGACTGGTCAAGCTATTTGTCACATCTCACAACTCACTGTCTCCTACTCAACTTGCATGCGGAACCGCCAAGCCATCGGCCTGGTCATCTTGCGTGATGCGACGTCGGGGAAGGAGGATACGGAACCGAGTAATCCTACAGCCCTGGTTCTCATTCCCGATGAGAACTTCCGGAGCACGCCCCTTGCGAGCAAACATACGCGATCATATCACCGTGTCGACCCGTGCACGCCAGAACGCCATTGCCCGATGTCAGCCCTAGCAACGCCTCCCGATGAGAATCAGATGCTATTCGACAATCTAACTTAGAGCGTTCCGATCCCCCCCGTCAGGTCCATCATATCGAAGCGTGCCGGGCTCTTGCCTCACTGTCGCTCCGAGCAAATCAATCCCGGACCGAGTCACAATCACTCCTTTTTCTTTGCCTCTCCTTTTTTGTATGCGTGCGTGCTTGTTTGGGGCCGATGTGAATCGTCTCGTCGGCAGTCCGAGCGAGCCATCGTGGTAAAAGACCGACACCTGAGCGCGCAGAAGAGTCGGGTGGATAACTGAGAAAATAACGCAAAACGAAAGAAAAAAAACGTCAAAAGACGGAGAATTAAAACATGTGGATAACGAGCGGGCCGGAAGGCGTAGTGAACCCTTCATTTGTGAGAACACACTGCTGTGAGCGGGTTTCGAGTGTTCGTATCGTTTCGGTAGGGCGACTACATGATGTCGCTTTGTGTCATACCGCCATGGTCGGTGTCCATGGCGTCACCACCGCCGGGCTGGAGGTACTTAACATAGCTAAGCCCGAGCTGACGGCCACCGTATTGATATCCTTGGAACTTGGATATGGCGGTATCTGCTGTCTCAGCAGTATCGAATCGGACGACACCAGTACCTCGGGAGCGGCCGCTTGGCTCATATTGGATCTCGGCCTGCTCAACCTTGCCGATGGTTCCGAACAACTCGACCAGATCCTCGTTACTAGTGGACCAAGGAAGCTGCAAAAAGGCGTCAGCAATTGTTACTCATGAGAGGTACCAGAGGAGCCAAGGGGTTCATGCTTGATGACTGCACTCACGTTCCGGACATAGATGATCTCGCTCCTCTCGGTGCCCGCAGTGGCGAAATCGGTAAAGGGGTTGGGCGGGACAGAAGCTGCGGCGTTGTTGTCGAAGCCAGCGCCTCCAGCGAAGCCACCGCCACGGCCACCACCGTAGCCACCGCCAAAGCCGCCACGACCACCGCCAAAGCCACCGCGACCGTAACCTCCGCCGCCAAAGCCGCCACGGCCGCCGAAGCCGCCACGGCCACCAAAGCCCATGCCGGAATTAGCAAAGCGATCAGGACGGACCTCGAGGATGCGACCCTGCCAATCATATCCATTGAACTGCTGAATGGCGTTTCGAGCATCATCTGGGGTTTCGAAAACCACAATGCCGGATCCCTTGGGTCGTCCATCGGGTCCTAGGTGGACATCGGCGCGGATGACACCGCCAGTGCGGGCTACGGTCTTGTGTTAGTGTTTCGTTGATCACAGGGTAGGAAGGACATGGCACTGCGGTGAGTGAGTCCCAATCGTACCTGCTTGCCTGAACAGATCCTTCAGGTCCTGCCAGCCGACAGTGTAGGGCAGCTGGGACATGGTTAGTCGTAGTTCTTCAAACGCTTGGGGGCACGGCCATCTCGGGAAGCTACAAACATTGGATATGTAGAGCTGGCGGTCGTTACCGCCGCCCCCGCCGCCCATTCCGCCATAACCACTACCGTGGCCACCTTGGAAGCCCATGGGGCCACCGTGCCCGAATCCGCCACGGCCGGCCCCAGCGCCTCCAGCGGCACCAGAATTGAATCGAGGCTCAGCCTCTCGGTCCTGTGTCGAACTCAGCATAACTTTCCGTGGGCGGTCAAGCGCGCGCAGGCGGGCCCAATCTCACCTCCCTGACGTAGACCAAGCGGCCCATGAGGTTTTGGTTGCTGAGAGTTTGGACAGCATTCTGAGCTTGGTCCCTCGTAGCGTATTCCACAATTCTATACACAAAAGTCAGTATGCGCCGGGCCTCGCTGGAGGTTGGTGAGACTTACCCGCATCCCTACAAGCACCATCGGACAACGTCCCAACCCGTCAATCCAACAGTTCCATCAAAGGTGCCATGAGAGGGGAGACCGCAAGGGAAGTAAAATGAAACCAGCCAGAAGCTACTTGTAGAAGCCCACCTTCGACATTCCATTGGGAAGTTGCAAGACATCGGCATAGAGAACCTCTCCGGCTACAAGCACAACGACCCCGTTAGTGCCAAATTCCCGCGATCTTGTTCTCTACCTAGCCCAGGAAGACCCACCCTGCCTCATGAAATCTTTGAGATGATGCCATTTGACATCGTAAGACAAGTTGCCGACGTAGACACGGCGGTCCTGCTGTGAATTCTCCCGGACGGTACTCATCATTTGGTCTCTCGCCTGCTGGCGATCCTCGTAGGACTGGTGCGGTTGCCTGTAGCCCTGACCCGATCCTCCCGCAGGTGCACCTTGGCCGGTCATGGGACTTCGCGAGCGTCGTTGTCTAGGACTGCGAGAACCGCTTCGGGGTGAGAGGGAACGATGACCACGGTTTGCAGAGCGGACCGGACTCCGTGATCGACGACGAGATCGTGATCTCTCGCGCTGCAAATGTTGTCAGTCGTTTGCGCCGGTGTTTGACTGGGACGGTCGCCAAAAATGTAAAGGAAATGATTGTTGACGGGCGCGGCGAAACAGCCCATCTGGAGCTCCAACTGTTAACCCGAATGACAGCGAGAGCTGGAGCTTAAAAAAGCACTCGGCCCGGCACCTCGGTGGTATGGGTTGGCCCACAGCTTATTAGCGGCGGGCCCAAGAACCCTGATGGCGCTGGAGCGGGCCCGACGTGCACCGACGTGCGCCAACTCCAACTTGAACACAAAGAAATATCGCCATGAAGCCTGGTACAGGATAGGGAACGCAGCTCTTGACGGCAGAGAGCTGCAAGGACAGAACAAGGAGGGAGAGGGCGTAGTACTCACGGGACGGTAGGTGTCGCCAGAATCCGCTAGATGAATTGTTCAAGGTTAGATCCAAGAGCTTGGGAGCAGTCAAGACGATCGTGGGGCCGAAAAGGAACAAGATGAGAACGAGTGGACTGAGAGGCGGGAGGGGCGCGGTGGGTAGATGTAGGGTCAGATTTGTAGGCTGTGGTGCCAAGCGAGTGGCAGCAGCTGTTGTTGGGGGCCAGCCCAGCAGCGGCGAGGATGGGCGTGGGGATCACACCCGATAGTGGAAAGGCACCGCATGAGCGTGCATCAAGAGGGTGTGGTGTGGATGAGCTCATAGGAAGCAGGTAGGGCAGGACAGGGCAAGCACACCTGCGCCCGCCACGGATGGGACCGCAGCAAATGGTAACGTCTGGCGGCAGAAGCGAGGTGGAAATGGAATGGTTGAGAGGTCAGGGTGGAGGTACCTATGCGTGCTGGAAGGGACAGTAGCCTCGGCGGTATGGTGAGGGAGGGCCAGGGAGGACGGGGTACGGGAGTACGGGAGTACGGAGTACATGGCCCAGAGCAGCATGCGAGGCCAAAGAAGGCAACGTGCAAAGAGCAGTAAGGGTGCATGTGAGGGATTGCAGGGTGGAGGGCAAGGGCCAGTTAGGGCGCGAGGGTCAGGCAACAGAGACTTGTGGAATGCCCGACGCCGCAGCTGCAAGCAATGAATGTGAGAGCCATGGACAGACACACTGTACATGGCCCGGCGTTGGGAGAGCGCCGTTGTGGCCGATGAAAACACGGAGGATGATATATGCACTTGCACTGTCTCACTCCGGGCCTCAGAGACATCCAGAATACCCCCCCCCCCTTCCTTGTGACGGTGGGGTAGGAAATGAGAATAGTGAAAAGCCTTAGCAAGTTAGAGCTCGGGGGAGGGCGAGGGAGCGGCGCTGGGCTAGGTGGTTTTTTTTTTTGGGGGGGGGGGGGGTTGTTTTGTTTTGTTTGGACAGATGATGATGCGCAACCAGGAGAGCCACTCACCCATTGTCGATTGTCGGGTAGATCGCGGTCTACTTGAAGGAGAGGGGGGGATTCGACTGGTTGTGATCTGACGTCGTGTTCAGTCGCAGGATTGCCCGTCAGGTCGGGTACGACGACGGTGGGGAGGCAGGCTATTCTACTGCGGAGATGTGCTCTGGTTACTCGCTCTGGGGACTGGCGAGGAGGCGAGCTGGACAAGCAGAGCAGGCGCGTGGTGCTAGAAGCTGGCAAGGTAAGCAGGCGCTCGAGGGCGGTGCAGAGGACATGCGCAAGCGAGGATACACAGGCACGTCGGGAGCTTGAGGGTCTGGTGTGATGGACAACGGAAGAGCACCCACCACCAGGGCAGAGGCGGGAGAGGAACGCAAATGCAGGGTGCTGCTGGAGCTGCTGCTCGATCTCGGCGCGGCCCCTGGTTGTCTGTCTCTGTCCGTACCTAGGTATGCGCGTCTCTTTCCCCGCTAGAATTGGTCCAGTCAACTCCAATCCTGCTGCAGTCGAGGTGTCAGCTAAAGGCAGGCCTGGCCAGTCTATGCAGGTAGGCTGGCTGTGCGTAGAACTGCTGGGCCGGGTAGTAGGAGAAGGTGGTGACTGGTGGGTGAGCAGGTGAGACCGGAACAAGAGGAAGGGGTCCTAGGAATGAAGGAAGGAGTGGGCAACAACCGCGTGGGTGGCTGGCCTCGTGGACGGTGGGACTGTGAGACTGTGTGTACCTCGGAGCTCCAGAGAGGTAGACGGGGCAGGTGGCGCGGTGCGGCGCGGCGTGTAGCGTGCAGGAATGCGTGCAGGACAGTGCAGGGTAGGGCAGGGCGGGATAGGATGTGCAGAGACGGGGAGATGATCAAACTTGTTTGGCTGTGGAAGTTGTCCGTCTGGGAGTATAGGAATGTATGGTGGATGTGACTTACTGGCTGGCTGGCTGGCTGTGCCGGGAGCTGTGATATCTAAATCTCCAGGGGACTACAACCTGCTGGGACTGTAGTGATGGAGATCAGGCTGGCGCTTCGTCGTGGCGGCACGAGCCTTGCGCAGGCTTCGGATTGGGGATGGGACGGGATGGGCTATGGTTGGATTGGGTTGGATTTGCATCAGATGGGGTAAGTAGCAGTTTTGGGTCGCGTTGCGTTTCGTTGTGTCGCGTTGGTGCTAATAGCCCGTGGGCAAGAGACGTGACCGACGCAGCTCGGATTTTTTTTCCCACACGGAATCCAATCTTCCTTCTCGGGTTGCCAGGTCCAAGGCAGGCACCGCTCGGTCTGCCGTACTCCGTACTGTGTGATTAACAAGCTCTGATTGGTTCGGGTGTTTGGGGTGGGCTGTGATCGAGCAAGGGTCAAGTGGGGCACGGCTCTCGATACATATGTACCTGTGTTCCGTGCTTCTTGGTCCGTGCTGGAGATCTTTTACTACCTACCTAGGTAGCGTAGTACTCCGTACCGCCTTATGAGTGTTACATACCTAGGTAAGTACAGGCCAAGATGGAAGAAGCTAAGTACTCACTGTACTCTAAACTCAGAAGCCAACATGACGGGCAGTCGACCTGCTTGATGGCCCTCTTACCGGTGTGGAGGCTATCAGGCGCACGCATAACGCATACAACAGATCCTCGGCACCGCCTCTAGTGCAACGATCGATCCAGCCCTCTTGCTCTCCAGCTGGCCATAAGGCCAACAGTGTGGCCATGTCGTCTCTGTCCTCTTCCAAACTAATTCCTTCCAATGATGGGCTCGTGAGAATGTTGCTCAGTCGGGAGCCGTGAGCCATACTGCAACTTGGATCAGGCGCATGCTGCGTGTGTTCACTCTGGTAGAGTCGTTCCAGCATTGTAACTCTAATTACCCTCAGAGTTCTAACTATACATCATTTATACATTTATACATTTATACATTTATACATT